>DF357524.1:78881-93852 GCA_000787875.1 Solanum virginianum
TAAAATCATAGGAAAATCGAAATTGCATTAAATATTAGTTGTGAACGTTTGACTTGACATAAAAAATAATTATTAATATAATAGTTTTATCAATTTATATTTAAATATATTTACTTATAATACTTTTTAAAAAAGATTAACTCAATGATAAATAAATTAAGAATATAATAAAAAAATAATTATTCTATCTTGATTTGTCAAAAATGACTAATAAAAATAAAGTTAAAAAATTTTTACAGTTAAAAATAAACAAAGGTAGTATAAATAAATAAAACAATATGAAGATATTACTTGGGAATTTCAATTTTCTTTAATACGGGTTTTGAATGAAATTTAAGTTAAATACTAGCTATTTACATTAAGTTTTTTTGTTTTATCTCCCCACATTAAGAGAAATAATACTCCCTTTGTCCCATATTAACTGAATTTATGAGGTCATACACGAAAAATATTTAAAGACAAACTTTATATCATATTTTTCACTATTACCTTTGTAAAATCATAAATACTAGTGTAATTTATTTCCTAAAAAATGTAAAAGTTTAATAAATTAAGGGCAAATATGAAAAAAGTTTCAAGAATTCATCTTGAACTTTAAAAAATTCAACTATTTTGAACTTTAAAAAAAATTAATTAATTTAAAACAAGGGAGTAATATTTTCACTTTTCCTTTGATGCAATCTTCAATTAATGATAAAGGTATTTAACTATTTGAACAAATCTTACTTGTTTAAGCTAAGTTTATAATACAATTGTAAGACTTTTCAAGTTGACTAATAGATCCAAAAATTTTGGCGATCAAATGAAACTGACTTATTATATTTTTTCTACACCATTTGAATATTAAAAAAATTTTAAAATACATATTATAAAAAGAATGATAAAATAGAATCAACTAATACTTTGAATGTTAGCTTGATATTGAGTACATTTTTTTAACCTACTGAGAACATGTCTTTAAATAGTGTCTCCCAAAGTGAGAAACGAAAAAAGAAATAAAAATTAATAAATAATCATCGTCTTCTTCTGATTGTATAATTTTGCTATTTTATTGTCATTATTTTTAAATCTATTTTGATATTACGTAGTTTATCAAAAATAATTTTCTACTCCAAGATATAAAATATGTATTATTATACTTTTTCTAAATAAGATTACATTAAATTTATTATTGTTATTGAATTACTTCCTCTATTTTAATTTATTTATCCTTTTTTTTAGCCTAGTTCAATAAGAATATCTTTTTTCTTTTTGGTTTGCTTAAAAAAAAAAAAGCTTTCTTGCCCTTTTAGCGATCATTTAATTTTTTTAACTTTGCACAGGGCATATTTAATATCACAAAATTAAAAAATATCATGACATATTTGATATATCTTGAATTTATTATCATAAAATTCAAAAATTTCTTTGATTACTTTATTTTATATCAAATCAAAATTAAATAAATAAATTTTAAAAAAAAATCAAGAGACATAGTTAAGATTTTCATCTCACCTAAACTTACACATAAAACAAGATGTCGCTTTGTGGTTGTAGTTTGATCAAAAAAATTGAGGACCTCTGATCAGACTAAGAGTAATAATGATTATACTATCATTTTCAAATGAATTTCTTAGAAATGAACCATTATGCTATTATTATCATGAGATAACTTGACCTACTTCACCAAAGCGTGTGTATATATATACGATATTTTTTTCTTTAATTAAAATTGTTTAAAAAATTAATAAAAACTTCATATTGATATTTAATGAAATAGGTGGACTATTTATAAGATTTGTACAATTTTCCTTCTTCGTTAGAGTTAGCTTTTGAGATATGAATTAGATTTAAAACCTAATTTTACATGGTATCAGAGCAGGATACATCTCATCTAATAAATTAAAAATGCTCATACACCAAATGCCAAGCACTAAGTCTGAACGTGAGGTGGGATTTTATAGAATAATAAAAGCCTGGAATAAGTAAACTGCCTAGAAGGGTTGGGTAATCCTTTTTGAGCTAATTTTGAAATGTGAATTAAACCTAAGACTTAATTTTATAAAGATCACATTGAATATGTTATTATTCTTTTATTTTCTTCATTTTAATTTTTTTATTGCAATTTTCTTGTCTATTAAAAAAAAGTCTCTTTCTTATTTTAGTAACTCTCAAATTTTAGCTTTCCAGATGACATTTAAAAACCTTAATACATAGTGAAACTTTTAAACTTGTCGAGATACTATATTTAAACACTTGAAATAAGTCATGTTTTCAATTGAACATCTCACCTCCTAGTAAAGTATTTCAATTAGACCATTTTTATTCAAATTTGAAAAGAAAAATATGTGTTTTCTTTTATCTATTAGATAATTATATCAATCACATAAAATATGTCAACTAATTTAATTATATACATCAAATTACAAAGATAAACTTTTATGAATTTTGAACTAAGTGTCTAATTAAAATACTTTATTAAAAATTGAATTGTTCAATTGAAACAAGACTTACTTTGAATATTTAAATGGAATATTCTATCGAACCTAAAGAATTATACAATTAAAAGAATATTTTGACAATTTGACACATTTCTGTGTATGGGTTTTGAGACGAGGGTTTCTAGAAAACAGCCTCTCTACTTAGATAGTGGTAAAGTCTGCATACATTCTAACTTTCCCAGACTCCACTTGTGAAATTTCACTAGGTATGTTATTGTTGTTGTTGTTGACACATTTAATCTAACACCATAAAATTCAAAAAAAAAATCTTAAGACAAGATGTCACTTTTTGGTTGCACTCTAACCAAAGAAGATTGTTAATGTCCAATCAAAATAACAATTATAATAATAATGATTATACTACCATTTTGAACTTAATTTGTAGAAATAAGGTAATAAACTATTAAAATACTATCACCACTATATGACACCAAACTAACAGATTGCCAATAAAATTAATAACAAATTCACAATTTTGTATTTTGTAACGCATAAAGGCAAACTACAACCCCCACCACCATCTCATTAAATTTTACATACTAAATTCAGCAACTTCTTTACGTGTACAATTGTACTACTGAAACGGGACAAGTAACGGCGAAACGAACGGCACCGTCAATCACGCAATGAGAGGATAAAAAACACTTAACGCCTTAATAACCTCTTCTGCTAAAATTTGCTTAATTTAAAATATTCTTTTCGTTTATCAAAGTCGTAAAAATACTGGAGAAAGATTTTTTACTTTTTTTTACCACTTATTTTATTTTAATTATTAAAACATTTAACTAAATATCTTAACTTTTTAAATAAATATGTTTTACTTCACAAAAGCTTGGCCAACATGAATCGTGATGATATCAGATCCCCAAAGATAGAACTTAAAGCTTGCTGAAGAGCAAAACATTAATATGAAAATTTCTTTAAAAAAAATTGAATTTGCAAAAAAATCATCTTAAAAATCGGGGTACATCTTAACTTCCTTAAAGTAAAAGATTTAAGAATTACACCTTTAAAAATTAAAAAAAAAAAAAAAAGAGGGAGAAATTTTCGGATAATATGGACTTTAATTAAGTCCTTTAGTAAATGCTTATAATATAAAAATTATTACAATTCTTATTTCTAAATTGATAAATTCCAAAAATAGTTTTAGCCGTCACTTTCCTAAACTATTTAACTTGTAACATATATACAAGCTTAATATTCATATAACAGTTACATGTAAGTGATTAATTATAGTAAAAATATATGTTAATTTATTATAATTGAGTAATGGTTTGAACATATGAAAGAAATATGTCAACACTTTAGCAATAAGGTGCGAGAGGGCGGCGATGATAGGTTTAAAGAGAAATTGACGTAGATCAAAGAAGAATTAAGAAAAAATGACTAAAAAGAACATGACACATTTTTAATTTACAAGAACATCACTTTAGATAAGAGAAAGTGGAGGTCAACAATTACGAAAAAAGGTTTATAGATAGTTAGTGTTGGATAGACTCGCTGTCTTGTACATATCGCTCCTTACAAACCGTTAAAGTTAATACTGGTCTCATAGTTTCTTGCTTTTCATCCTGATTTTTCGCTTGTTTCTTTGTTTTATTTGTCACATTTTTTTTGTCGATATCAACTTTTTTTTAACAAAAGATGATATGTAAGATTCTTTATTATTTGTAATGTTTGCTTTATTTTTATATTTTATTTTTAAAAAAAAAGTACATTAACATACGTTACTTGAAACAAGAACATTTCAAAGACATTATTACTGTAAGGTAGGAATAAGATCTTTTCACTTCTCAAATTCCACCTATAATATTACACTAAGTATATTATTCTTATTATTATAAGTGATAAAAGCATATGTACAAACGCATGTTTTGTATCTAATTTAGGCCTTATTGAACTTGATTTGGACATGGCATTTGAATTTTCTATTAATAAAAACTCACAAATTATAACTTTGAAAAAATTTCAACTAAGATGGAGCACTTCTCAATTGAGATGGAGTTGCATCAATAATTTGTTATTAATCCGTTCCTACTTTGGCTTGGTGATGGATGAGATGAAGCAGTCCATTAAGAAAGAGATTTCTCAGAGTATGTTATTTGCAGAACACATAGCATTTATTGATGAGATACGAGACAAAGTCAATGCTATGTTAAAAATTTAAAAATATATGTTGAAGTCAAAAAGATTCAAGTTGCTCAAGATCAAAATAGAGTTTAAAATACAAATTGAGTATAAAGTTAGATCAAGTGGATAGGGAATCAAGACTGCCACACATACTATTCCTAAGAAAGAAAGTTTTAAGTATTCTAAGTCTATACTCAAGGATAGTGAAAACATCGATGAAGACGTCACATATTGAGGCAATATGGATGAAATGGAGATTTGCCTTTAGAATTTTGTGTGATAAAAAGATACCACCTCAACTTAAAAGTAAGTTTTATAAAGTCTTGATTAAATCACCCTTGGTGTATGAAATGAAATGTTGATCAATCAAGAACTCACATGTTCAAAAAAAACATGTTGTACAAATGAGGATGTTGAATTGAATGTATGGGCATATTAAATTTTAAAAAAATACAATTGTGATAGTTTGGACATATGCAAAGAAGATGCAAGATGCTAATTGTAAGGGTCATCCAAAAGAGTAGAGGTAAGTCAAAAAAATATTTAAAAAAAATAATCAAACAAGAAATGACACTACTTCATATTACCAAGGACATAACTCTAAATAAAGAGTGAAGATCATGTATTAGAATAAAAGATTAGTAAAGATGAAGTGTTTTCTTAAATACATAGGTTTAGGCTTGTAAGTGCCCATTGTAGTACTAATTGTACCTTTGAAATATGTTTCAATTATTGCATTATTTTGTTGTTATTGTTTCTTTATTTCTTTTTTGTAGATTGTGCACTATTTTTCTTATTATAGTTATGATTTCTCCATTCGTTTTTCTTCTCTTTTTTTTTTACTTGAATTTGATGCATTTGAATTGAGTCTTTCAAAAACTACCCATCTACCTTTTTGAGGTAATAGTAAAATCTACATACACCTACCCTTCGCAAACCCACATAGTGAAATTTCACTAGGTGTATAGTTGTTACAATTTTTTTACTTAATACATAAAATTTCTTCACTTCAAAGGGCATTGTAGAAGGGCATTTTTGACTCATTTGGTAACAATAAGAACATTTTTGGACCAAAATATCAATGACAAGAACATTTTTGGATCAAAGTATAAATCCAAGATATTTTTTACCCTTTTTCCTTTTTTATTTATGCAAAATTTAAAATGATGAATCTTTTTTTATAAAACATAAACTTATAGATCAAATTTTATATATAAAAAGAAATTAAAGTCACAATTTAAAACTCCAAACCCCTTCTTTTTTCATAAAAATTATAATTTCAAATCACATATTTAATATCACACACACATACACACGAGAAATATATATATATATATATATATATATATATAGAGAGAGAGAGAGCGCGCGCGTTGCGATAGCACATACTATGCACAAACCTAATAACATTAATTTTTATAGCAATTATTATACTTTTCTATAATATGTACAATAATATTTATATTTATACTGTTATTTTTAAAAATGAGTTAGAAAATAAGTTTAAAATTATGGAATACAGTAAACTTTATTTTGAAAAAAATGTGAATTATAATTTTATAGCCAAACAAACAATTTTGAAGTGAAAAGAAATGAGCAACTACAGAAATAATTTACTACAACAAAAAAATTATTAGTTTTTTTAACTTTTCATTTTTAGTATATAATTTTTTTTATTTTACTCCTCATATTAATTATTTATTTTTTAAATAATTTTTAAAAAACTAAAATTATATGGCAATTAATACAAAAACTAAGATAAAACATTTCTTAACTATTAATTAAAAAGACGTGTAAAATATAAAATAGATAAATCAAAATAAACAAAATAAGCAAAACATATAAATAAAGTCGAGAAATATTTTTATGGACCCATAAAGTAGCACAAATAAATATGTTGATACTGTGTTGCATGCAATTCACCTTTCTTTCACATATATAGATAATAAATAATATATGTGCCGAATATTCATATAGCAACTTTTGACTAGACTTTGTACCTATACCAGAAGTCCACTAAAATAATAATAAAATTTTATAAATTTTAAATTCTGAATTCGCCTCAAGTTAGTTATAACTGCCACTTCTTCTAACGGCTAACTTTAACAAATATGACTAGCATAAAAACATGCGAAGCAGGGCCACTCTCCTTGCACGGCACGTGGTACAGCGGCTCAGTTAGATGACTTCACGGAGATTATTAATACTTTAACTAAAGTTAATACCTTTTAACTCTAAACCCTTCTGGTGATAAAACTTATCTTTTGTAACACATAAGTACAATTAAATTAACACTAAAAATAAATTATAACAGTTTACTGAGAAACACATTTTTTATCGGTAAAATGAACTTTATTCCAGTCTATGAATAATGCTTTTGTAAATTTCTGTTTTCAGCTTCTTGTCTTCCCTATTTTCTCTCACCCACCCACAGGAATATATCTTCTTCCATTCTATGAGATCTCCTTCAAAGATCCATTTTTTAGGTGAGTAAAATTGACCTGAGCTTTCTACAATCAGTTACACTTCTTGACTAGTTATATCTGCATTTTTTTTACTGAATTTAGACATCATGAAATTGCAGAACAAAATGGGATTTTTGAGGTGAGTTGGATGTAGATTTTTGGTTCTGTCGGTTTGTTGAATTTTTCACTGATCAACACCTAATTTTTGCTACTCATTCCTTGAATTTGACAAAAAATTGGGATTTTTTGTTTTGTTGTAGAATCTGCATTCTGGTTTGGTCTTTGGGGATCTGTTATAAAATGAATCTTTTGATGTAAATTCACAAGTTTGAATGCAAGTGCTAATAAATTCTGGTTTTGGTAGAGTTTCTGTAATTTTTGTTTTTCTTAATCTAGGTCATTTCATCTTTGAATCTTGTTTATTTTGCAGGATGATTTCATAAAACAAAATTGGTACTGTAGAATTAATAACCTTATCTAAGTCCTGCATCTTTTTCTGTGCCGGAAATGGTTTTGAGTTTTCTCAGAAAAAATTCATCATGTCAAATTGAAGAAAATAAAAAAGGAGAAGAAGATTGGATTTACCAGTTTCCAGAGCTGCAGAATGGATACAGGCCAAGGCAGTTCATGGATCCCAGCAACTCCAGGAAAACCAGATTTCGCGAAATCGCCACCAACTAGCAGTAACAGGGAGGAAAACCAGCAAACGCAAGTTGATTGGTTAGATTTGCAAGGAAAACAAGCACTGGGACATGCTACTGGCAGCACAGTCAAAGCACAAAATGCTGCTGCATATAGCAGTTCAACAAGTTCAGTAACAGTAGATCAGTGCTTCATTAGCTCAGAAGCAGCAGCAGGAACAAAGTATGGAGGTGGTATAAATATGTACAATAACTTCCCTAGTGATAATGTAGACATGTGGAATAATATGTCTTTCGGGGATCTGTTGGCAATGGCACATGCTGGTGGCAGTGGCACCACACCAGCAGATGAAATAGCTTTTAGTGTGAAGAGTTCTTTCCAAACGCCCATCAATACTCCGAATGCAGGTAGACAAAATGAAGTCTTCATTGATGCTTTAGTTTCTACTAATTGTGATGACCGAATTGCTTGGGGGATCTTCAGATTACAATAATTGCATTCCATGTATATGTCGAGGGCTTCTTTTACCTGCTTCATTAACACAGCAGTGTCTTTGTGCATTGTGTACGACCTGCAAAATGTTTGACATTGAAATATAACTAGTATCATTCTTTGGTAATTTGAAACTTATATCTACTAAAATCTGAATACACAAATTAGCTCGCATTGAGTTGAACCCTGCGAATACTCAATGAAGAGCCAATTTGGACTAAAATAATTTATCCTAGAACAAAATCGGAATGAAAACAATAGGGGCTAAAAATAAGATCTGTGATACCGTGTTTTGTCTGATTGAGTATTCTTCTGCAGTGCCATTCCAAGTCAAATTTATCCTATTGTAATGTACAAGTAATTGCATATTTAACGTGTAGCACATGCTTCAACGAATTGTGTTTTTCATTTTAATGAAAAACAATTCGGTTAAGCATCAAACTGTATCATGATTTACATGACATGTCAAAATTTTCAAAAAAAATTGTTACTTCAATTTTGGGATTATTTCCTTTATAAACTAACATGACTTAAGAGAATTTATCATGCAGATGAAAGGTCTAATTTTTCCAGCTTCCCTTTCAAAATGAATTCACCATCAAGAATGACGGGTGCAACCTCGAGCTGCAACATTTCATTCCAGTTTGAACCAGTAACGCCAGATCTGATCAAGATTAAAGTGCAAGGATCTAATGAATCAAACCTAGATATCAATGTGACATCAGCAGCAAGAATTACACAGTCAAATGAGGATATAATAAAGAGAGCTGAAGCAAATGAACTCCAACAGAATAAAGTACAGTCAGAGCTGACCTTGAATCAATCAGAATTGCAGGAGTACCAACCTGATAAGGAAGGCAAACAGGTTACTCAACTGAATAATACACCAGAGCAAAAACCAAGAAGAAGAAAGCACAGGCCCAAAGTGGTTGCCGAAGACAAGCCTAAAAGGACTCCTAAACCAAGAACTAAAAAGCAGCCTGGTTCAGAGGAGACAAAAACAGAAAAGAGGAAGTATGTCCGAAGAAACAAGGCTGGCGAACCTGCAGCAACTTTTGCAGAAGAGGTAAACAGTACAATTTGTCACGAGGGAAAGGCTCCAGGTTCTGAGAAAACCCCAACAGCAAAAAGGAAGTACGTCAGGAGAAATCAAGCGACCAAGAGCACGGGAAAACCTTCTGAAGAGGGAAGCAGTGGAACAATTGGCAGACCTGCAGCCACTTCTGCAGAAGAGATAAACAATACAATTTTTCAGAATGGAAAGCCTCCTTGTTCCGAAGAAACTCCAATAAGAAAAAGGAATGTCAGAAGAAATCAAGCTAACAAGAGCATGGAAAAACTCTCTGAAGAGGGAAGCAGTGGAACAATTGACCCGACAGAAGTTCCTCGTTCTAGAAAAACCTGCAGGAAATCGTTGAGTTTAGAATTCGAAAGCCCACCAAGTGACGAAAATTCATCATACAAGCCCTCAACTATGGATTTGCAGGCAAATAATTCCGGGTCAACTTCACAATCTGCAGAATCTGTGCAACTTGGACCAGGTAAAGAAGCCACAAGTGAAGAGACAGAAGTTGGCATAACTTGTAACATCACCTCCCTGAACCAGGAGGTGAGAAATTACTTACCACAGCCTGCAATGCAGTACCCTGGTCCTCCAACTCCGGACAAGGCTGGCTGGAATCATGGCAAAGCCATGGTTGGGAATCACAATGAAAGCACAAGGGGAAATAACAGAGTCATTTTTTCAGATTTAACTCTTGATAAACATGCAAGCATACTACGAATGACACCACAGAACCTGAATTGTTCCAACAGCAGCAGTAGTGCATGCTTGCCAAATGGGAAAGGCTTGAAAAGACAGCATTCATGTAGAACTGATGAAGCGCAATTCTACAGCATAAATGCCAGAGGGGCATATTTCAATTCTATGCAGGCCTATCAAGCAATCCTTCCAGCACATAAACCTGATGTTTATAGTAATGTAGGGATGCATTTTTCTGCTATTTACAAGAAAATGAGAGCAGAAAAGGGCCACAGCTCAACATCATCTTACATTAGACATTTTACTGGCGAAACTAACTGTGTGCCTTCATCTCAGTGCAATATCAGTGGTTCCCCTAGCAACAATTCTGCAACCAGTATAGGCAATAACAGAATGTGGAATTCCAATGCTATGTCAGCATTTGTGGAAGCAGAGAGGTTAAGGAGGAGATCAAACAGCGTAACTCAAGTACATGACCTTGCATCTCTACATGAAATTTACAAACAATTTCAAACTTCTACATCCAAAGAAGCAACAACATATGGATTTGGAGAAAGATATAAAGCTACACATATATCCAGTGCATGCATGGGAGCTCCAATTGCAGACACCCGAGCAGCAATGAAGACAAAAAGGCAGTCAAAGAAGAGCATCCTTGTCAGCTCGGCAGCTTCCAACATGTACGCCCATCAACATTTCACAAAAAATGCAAGGGGTAAGGCATATACTTAAAACTATCATTATATCAGAACTCTTCACTTGCTAACAACGTTGAATGCAGGTTCTCTGCCAGCTTTAACATGGAGAGGAATGTCTCTGATCGATGAAATTGCAGAACGCTTGCAGCATCTTGATTTAAATAGAGAAAGCAGCCAAAATGAAGGTCAACATGGGATCATCACCGACCACACCAAGTTTCAAAGGGAGAGTGCCCTTGTTCTTTATCAAAGAGATGGAAGTATGGTCCCTTTTGGAAGTTCGTTAGCTAGAAAACGAAAACCACGGCCAAAAGTTGATGTTGACGATGAGACTGATAGGGTATGGAAGCTTTTGCTGCAAGATATAAACAGTGAAGGCATTGATGGAACAGATGAAGACAAGGCAAAATGGTGGGAGGACGAACGTAGAGTGTTTAATAGTAGAGCAGACTCATTTATTGCACGCATGCGTCTTGTCCAAGGTAATGTGTAGTAAAGTCTTCGAACTTCCCCAGTGGCTAATTCAAATTGCCAGTTAGACTCCTTCACTAGTCACTGGAAACATAGGTGGAAGAAAATATTAGTAATTTAAATAAGATAAGATGGCTATGCTAGTATCTTCAATCTGTGACTCACCATGTAGTAATAGAAACAATTGAATAGTGAGGCTTCAAGTAGATGTTAATCTTGCAAAGCAAGATTCCACAAACCTTTACTATTTTTTTCCGTAGGAATACTTTAGGAGTTTAACATGCCATATTAAAAGGAAAAAAAATGACAGGCCTGTTTTAGTCTGTTGTAATAACCATAAATTTTTATTCTTCTTTTCTTTTGGTGATTCAGGAGACAGGCGCTTCTCACCTTGGAAGGGATCTGTTGTGGACTCTGTGGTTGGGGTATATCTTACACAGAATGTTTCAGATCACCTTTCTAGGTTAGCTGAAACTACAAGCTTCTACAGTTTTGGAATTTTTTCCTGTCTTCCAGCAAATTCCTAATAACACTGAAAGATGAGTGCAAACAATTACTTAGCCCACTTTGTCCTTACAATTACTTACTTTATCCTCTTTTTTACAGTTCTGCATTCATGTCACTTGCTGCCCACTTCCCTTTGAAGACAGACAGTACTCAGAAGCATGAAGGAAACACAGGTATTATAATTGAAGAACCTGAAGAGTGTGCAACAGAACCCAATGTCTCTATTAGATGGTATGAAGATCAACCAAATCAGTCAACCCATTGTCAGGATTCTTCAGGAGTCTATAGTACTGATTCAAATGAAGAAAAAGCAGTTGTCAATGACTCTGAATCAAGTGAAAATAGCACACAATGCATAAAGTCGGCAGAATGTTCTGTAATTCTGCAATCTGATTCTTCTAGAGAAGGCTCAGATCTGTATCATGGATCAACAGTTACGGGTTCCCAAGATCAAAAAGAATTGAATGATTTGCCTTCTTCTTCGAGTTCTGTAGTTTCTTCTGAGAACTCTGCAGTTATTCAAGCTTCAGAAGGAACTGACTCAAGCAACTTTTGCAGCTCCACTTCTTTTTTGAAGCTATTACAGATGGCAGGAACTTCAGGAGCACGAGGAACCAGTTGCCCTGAACATTTACAAGAAGGTGAAAACCTTCCATTCCTTGGCAAGGAACTTAGTGGCCCTGAAAAAAGTGAATTGTCAGCAGAATCAGCACATTCAGCACTGTCTGCAGTGAACCCTCAAAATAAGTTGGACATAGAGACAGTGAATGATGCAGTAGTCAATGTTGAAGTACAATTTCAAACTGAAGATAGTAATTGCAATGTCCAGCAAGTTGCGGAAGCCCCCACCTTTTCAGAAACCATTGCAGATGTCACAGAAAGGGCCAACATAATTTTTGATTCATGTAAGTCTGAGCAAAGAGGTTTGGAGTCAAACTTGAAAAATGACACTAATCACGTTTGCAGCAAAGTAGACAAGGTAAATGACAGTCCTTCTAAAGCTAAAAATGGACGGCCTGGGAAGGAAAAAGAGGACATAGATTGGGACAGCTTACGGTTGCAGGCCCAGGCAAACGGCAAGAAAAGAGAAAGGACAAGAAACACAATGGATTCACTGGACTATGAAGCAGTGAGGTGTGCAAATGTCGATGAGATAGCCCATACAATTAGAGAACGAGGAATGAACAACAAGCTAGCAGAGAGAATCAAGGTACACAAATGAGTTTGCATTGCATGACCTTCTTTGCAATATCTAAGGATAAGAAAACATATGCAACACAACCATAGGACTAAGCTCCTGCTATGTGTGAGGTCCGCAGAAGGGCCGAACCACATTGGGTCTATTGTACACAACTTTCCGTTGCATACTATAGAAACATATGCATCTACAGTATTTATTTTGCCTGAAGTCCCCATGATTGCTGTGTGGAAAATAATAAACTTGCTATTGCAGGCTTTTCTTAACCGGATTGTTAGTGATCACGGAAGCATTGATCTTGAATGGCTGAGAGATGTTCCACCAGACAAAGCAAAGTAAACCAGCAATTATAATTTATTCTAAATGATCTCCCTTGTGTAAGATTCTAGTCATGAACAAATTATTACAAATTTCAAATGTATGGTTTCAGGGAGTATCTACTGAGCATAAGGGGCTTGGGTCTTAAAAGCGTGGAGTGTGTGAGACTTTTAACGCTTCACCACCTTGCTTTCCCAGTAAGACCTAAAACCAATTTTGGAAGCGTCAAATATATGAGAAATATCCATTCAATCACACTAATTTCTGTGTTTCTGTAATAAGGTTGACGTAAATGTCGGGCGTATAGCTGTTAGACTAGGGTGGGTCCCCCTGCAGCCGTTGCCTGAGTCACTACAGTTGCATCTTCTGGAACTGTGAGTATTCCTGACCCTAAATCTCTAATTGCATTCATAGTGCAAGGCTAACTCTGTGATATTCCTACAGGTACCCAATACTGGAGTCAATTCAAAAGTACTTGTGGCCACGTCTCTGCAAGCTTGATCAAAAAACATTGTAAGTACCATCTATTAAACAATTATACATGAAAAATTTGACCACTCACAGATGTGAAGCTGTGAGTTATAACTAAAAGTAAGTAGTCCAACAACAGTCCTTTGGTAATAATCAAATGATAAGAAGTGTTGTCTACTTGTATGAAGTTTGTTTAGAAACGATTTTGTTTTTCTTCCAATCAGTAATGGTCCATTAATTTAAGATCTTACTTACAGATATGAGCTACATTATCATATGATCACCTTTGGGAAGGTATGTCAATACTATTAGATGATATCTCCCAGAAGTAGTAGATATCTGCAATCAAAGGCTAAAGCCACTCTTACAACTTATGTAGGTCTTCTGCACAAAAAGCAAACCCAATTGCAATGCATGTCCACTGAGAGGAGAATGCAGACACTTTGCAAGTGCATTTGCAAGGTTAGCATATTACTATTTATACTTTCTGCAGCTAAAATACCTCTGTCCTCTTTGTCCAACTATCTTGTTTCTGTACATTAACTATTCTACTCAAACCCAAAGGATCATAGTTCCACTATGTCTTTGGTATGAAAAATCTACTGTGGCAGTGACTTGTTCATCTGTTTCAAGATAACCCGCTAATATATTAAATGAAACCATGATGCATTCTATAAAATAAAATTTCAGTCACTGACTAAGCAGTTTCATGCTAAAAAGTTTTTAAATGCACCCATTTCTGATATAGCTTCTTGATGATATCCCTACTGTAAGCACATTTACTGAGATTATAAGACTTGAATGACTATTTTATCTGTTTAAACATTCAGATACAATGTATTTCATAAACTGGACCTAATAAAAATGCCTCAATTCAGTGCAAGGCTTGCCCTTCCCGCTCCAGAAGAGAAAAGCATTGTCAGTGCAACAGAAGATAAAGCCGCTAACAACAACCCAAGGGAAAATTTCTCTCACCTGCCTCTTCAATTACCTCCGGGCAATGAACAACCAGTGGAGCATCAGAAATTGATAACTTCAGCTCCTATTATTGAAGTACCAGCAACACCACAGCCAATTGTTGAAGTTCCTTCCACACCTGAGCAAGAGCAAATACAGGCACCAGAAATCGACATAGAGGACACTTGCTTGGAAGATCCTAGTGAAATTCCTATGATTGAATTGAATATGACAGAGTTCACTCAAAATGTAAAGAAGTATGTGGAAAACAATATGGAGCTTCGTCAGGTAGAGATGTCGAATGCCTTAGTAGCCTTGACTTCAGAAGCAGCATCAATTCCAACACCTAAACTTAAGAATGTTAGCCGGCTCAGAACTGA
>DF357524.1:93927-106650 GCA_000787875.1 Solanum virginianum
ACTGAACATCAAGTGTAAGTAAACAATCCTGACTTTACATTATAAAAATAGAATTATGCTGCCAAAGAAGCACTAACAGGAGTCAAGGATAGACTCTGCTTTTCAAAGTAATACAATGTTTAAACAACTTTTTGTTCTAACTATCAATTTGTTTTCCTCCGACAGCTATGAACTTCCAGATTCTCATCCTCTTTTGGAAGGGGTCAGTATACCACATTAGTTTTATGTCCAACATAACCTGCAGTCAAGCAGATATAAAAACTAGTTACATTTTTCATTTTGCAGATGGACAAAAGAGAACCAGATGATCCTTCTTCCTATCTTCTTGCTATATGGACACCAGGTAGGATCACAAGAGCTGTAATTATACATGGAAGAAATTTTTTTTGGAAGCCTTCCTTCCACTATATCTTGTAATGTGGAAAATTAATGAATTAGCTAGGTCATGCTTAAGGAACTATTAATATAGCTATCACGTTGATAAATATAGAGTACAAAACTCATGGGTTAGTTTAGATCGTAGGTAATATCAGTTAACCTCTGTATCCTCATTTCAGCACTTGACTGATTTTATCGCTTGTATCAAATCCATATAAGGTGAAACAGCAAACTCAACGCAACCTCCAGAAACTCAGTGCAACTCTCAAGAATCTGGCACACTATGTGAAGATGAGACTTGTTCCTCATGTAACAGCATACGTGAAGCACATTCTCAAACAGTAAGAGGGACTCTTCTGGTAAGAAAATCCATAAAGACTCTAATAGTGGTCATTTCATACGAGTAAATGGCCAAAAAGATACACACAATATGATTAATCATTGTTCTTGTCAATAGATACCATGTCGAACAGCTATGAGAGGAAGCTTTCCGCTCAATGGTACATATTTTCAGGTCAATGAGGTGAATATAACCAACTTTTAGCTCATTTACAGTTTCACACGTCAGATACTAGCTTTCACATCAAATAGTGTGAAGTTCATTGATAGAAATTACTTTTCAGGTGTTCGCAGACCATGACTCTAGCCTTAACCCAATCAATGTGCCAAGGGATTGGCTGTGGAATCTCCCACGGCGGACTGTCTACTTTGGAACCTCAATACCCACGATATTCAAAGGTGAAAGAACCACTAAACTGATGAAACTCATTTAGGAAGTTTTGGGACTAAAATAACATTGAAATCTGTTGTGTTCATCAGGCCTAAACACAGAAAGTATACAACACTGCTTCTGGAGAGGTATGTAAATGGAAAATTCTTCAGATTTTTTCAGTGTAAAGCTAGCTGCTTAACCATTTCAACAAAGTAAATTCCTGAAAATCACGTGTTAAACTAGCTTTACATTGAGAGAGCATGCTGTTAAAACATAGATAAAATGGATCACAGTCTAGTCTGTTTAAAATTTAACATGCCATTGTCAAAACAAAAAATGAAAAGAAGCATCAGAAGACCAAGGAAACAAGGATTATATAACCACTCGTAGCCAGAAGCAAACCTAAAACTTAGGAAACGAGGATCAACATTATCACCTTGGTTGAGAATCCTATTTATTTTCTGTTGGTCTTCTAGCTCTCACAACATTGAGTTCCCCTGCCCTCACCTTCACCAATCTGATCCCCTAAAGAAAATCCCCCGGGCTAGGGGCTAGAACATACAATAGTTGTACTTTTAGCTTAGGACCATGGTAGTCTACAATGACAATTTATGCTGTTCTATTCTTTGACTAATTCATCTGATGATTGATTTTAATGCAAAGATGACTTCTTTATACCCTATGAACAAGAATCTTGTTTTCAACATTATCTTTTCAATTTTAAGTGTGAGACCCTTGGGACAACAAGCATTCCTAGGACTCCTTTTATGGTATGTATGAAGCAGGACCACAAATATGAGGTGTACACACATAGCTGTAAGATTTATTTGAAAAGAAGGCAATGGCTTTGAACACATGTTACAAAAGGTCTGAGATAAGTACTAAAAGCATACAATAATAGTAAAAATGCACCATTTTTGACAGTTAATATTTTGTTCCACACAAATGGTAAAATTTAGCCATGACAATAGAATATTAGCAAACAGGAAGAATTTGACATCCCCTGCTGCAAAACCTTTTTGCTTAATGATGAATAGCTATTGTATTTTCCCAGGGTTTGTTTGTGTACGAGGATTTGATCATAAGACACGAGGCACCTCGACCACTATTGGCAAGGTTTCATTTTCCAGCCAGCAAGTTAAATAGGACTAATGAGAAAACAAATGAAGACAAAGGAGTAGCCTCTTGAATATAGCTACCCAGGTAGCTCATGCCATAATCAAAACAATCTAACAACATTCAATATCGTGCAGTTCAAAACCAGTCGGTAAGAAAAGAAGATAAGTATCTGGTTAACATGTAAATGAATTTAATAAGTAATTTTTTAGGTAAAAGTAATGGAGTTTCTTTAGTTAGTGACAATTTATTGAATTATTCAATCAGTTTATTCCCACTTAGTTTGCTTAAATTCTGCAATTTACATATCCTTTCTCTTTCAAGTCAAGGGAAAGAAACTAAATTGACACCAGTAGGAAAATCAGATCTAATCTCTGTCTGCAGAACAGACTTTCAGAGCCCGTTATCTATCTTCAGATTGCTACAACACAATAGTGTTGCGTAATAGCCTAAACTGGACAACATTATAATATTTTCTGTTTTTTGCTGCACATAATATGAAGTAATACTGAAGGTGAACTTGTCAATGCACCCGCTAATGGTGTCTTAACGTATTGAAATCTCATTAAAATCAAGCTACATGACTTAACTGGAAAAAAAAGAGGAGTTTTTACCTTGTAACTTTGTGAAGCTGAGAAAATCCTACATAACAATTTCAGCAGTTTTGATGACAAATTCTCAACCTGAACAAGTGCAAACGTAGATTCAACATTTACAACGAATTGATTCAAAAGTGGTTACTGCACACGGATACTATTTGCAATTTTTTTCACATATATATACACGCGATTCAAGTTAAAAGAAATGAATTCAACCAGTAGCTGGATTTACTACTTTGCACATCACATATTGATATGAGTGCACATTGACCGTACCTTGCCTTGTAATAGAGAAATTGTTTCTAATGGACACTAGGCTTCCATAAAGCATTTTCAAACCATTTGAAAAGGGGAATACAGAAATGAGAATGATAACAAAGCTATGCAAGTGTATGTGCATCAGAATTGTCAACAACTCACAAATTTAGATCAAAGCACATAAAATAGGTGATAACACTGCTTTTCCGGGACCAACAATTTTGTAAAATAAACTATACACAATTATGAATAATAACACATTCATTGCGGTCATATATGTGAACGTTACAATTTCGATTTGACAACAAACTGCGCATTAATCATCAAGCTAAATTGATGACCGATAATCATTATCAAAATAGCACACAAAGCATAGAATGTTAGAAATTGAAACATACCTTTGGTATTCAAATTCAAGCCGTCTTACTTGAGTCACAGATATTTCATCAAATTTCTCCATCCTCTCGGCTTCGGAGTAACTCGATCCATTAATGCAGATATCTGCATCCTCCCTGCTACGAAACTGCAAACATGAGAAAGTTCAAAGGATGAACACATTCAGGATCTGCAGTCGATCCATTAAAGGATCCGAGATTCAAACTTTATGAGTTTAGAATTCAAAATTATAGTTTCGAAATAAGAACAGTGTATTTGTTGCCTAAAATGGTAGAGAGAAAAGAGGAAAATGAGGATAGATGCAGAGTCTCTGTGCTTTAATGCGTTTATATATATGGGAAATTTTCCCTCCTTGTAGCTTTTAGAGTTCCCTCCCTTTTTTGGCTCTCCGCGTTTTGAGCAAACGCGCCATTCGCGAGTCTGGGTTGCACTGATCCAGCATTTTCCAAACCCGTTACCCGACTCGATTGGTCGGTGGCTCTTATAACTCGACCCGATTAGTAATGATGAAGTTTTGGGTAGGATCTAGCTTGAATTTTTGGGTTCATTATGAGCTCCGAAATACTTAATTTATAAGTTGTGTATTAAGAAAATTAAAAAATAAAATCAAATTGTTATTATATATTAATTTGAAATCGGTATAAGAACTTACAAACTTCAAATATGAAAAAAATAATAGACAAAAACACAATTAAATTATTATTTTTTTGTGAGTTTCACGTATTATCAATTAGTTATTCTTTTTTCTACTTGAATTATCACTGTCTGTGTCTTTTTCTATTTGAATTATCACCTTCCATGTCTTCTTCTATCTGAACCATCATCATCTATAATTAAACTATTTCTAATTAAGAAAATATTTATTAAAGAGTGATAATAATGCTAACAAATCAGATAATGTTTTAATGGAATATTTATGTATTAAAGTTTTACAATACTATCTAACTTTGATTGAACTAGTCATATGAAGTTAAGAATCGAGATACAACATGGAAAAATAGCTTTCGCCTAGAGCGATAAGATCATTTTGAACATCAGAAAGTGATTTATTTTTAATATTTATTTAAAAATAGTTTCATTATGCCAAACAGAGATTAAGGATATTATTCATAGGATGTGAAAGAAAAAATTGATTGAGTCACACAAAATTTGGTGGGATACTAGAAAAGTGCAGCCAGGACAAGTCGTGGTTGTCTAGGTTGTTTAATGTCATTTTAAGATGATGAAAATGTTCAAAAAAAAAAGGTAAAGTAGAATGATTTCAAGGTACAAAAATAAGCGTGATAGAGACCAGGGAACGAGACGTGGAGCATTAATGAGAATCAGTTCAAATTTATGCTGAGATGCTCAATTATAGAAGTCATTCATCTTGTAAAAAAATTGACAAAATAGTATAGCAAGAGGAAGAAGGACTTACACATATTGTTCACCAACCTAAAAAAAACTTACAATAAAGTTCCAAGAAATGTCTTTTAGAGATACTTGGAGGCTAGAGGCATCTATTTGACATATATTAGGGCGATCAAATATATATGATAGAATCAAAATTAGATTAAAATAGTGAGAGAAGACTTTTGAGATGTGATAGGTTTGCATTGGAGAATTAACTCATAATTCATTTTATTTATCTTGGTAATGGATGAGTTAGTACAAAATAGACAAAGAGAGATATACACGGTGTATACTATATATGAATGACATAGTTCTAATTGATGATACTCACGAAAAAGTTAACGCCAAAGTTGGAAGTTTAAATATAGACCCCAAAAGTCGAAATGATTTAGCTTAAATGGAATCAATACGGGATACTTAGAGTGTAAGTTTGACGACGTAATACATGAAGCTAGCATGAGACGAGGCTTGACATGCAAGTTCTCCCAACAAGAGGAAAATTTAAATATCTTGAATCTATGGTCCAAGAAAATTATGAGATTACGAATATTATGTGCGATGTAGATGAAATAGTGGATGAACACTTTCACAAGTTTATTTCATGCTTATGCAGTCTTACTTACCCTTTTTTAAGCTTAAAAATTAAGTTATTTGACCTCTGGAGTAATTGAAATCATTTGTGAACCGTTCGATACTTAAATGAGAGTTTTTGATGTGAGAAATGATTAGTGAGCCACATTGAAAATCTTATTTTATGATTTTGAAGAAAATTTATATTTTTTATCGACTTTCACCATATTTATCTTGAAAACTAGTTATGTAAAAAAAAAAAATATGTTCATGAAAATTAAATTTTAATTTTGAAAATATGAATTTAAATCTACTCACAGTAGTATAATTTTATAGGACAGATATTAGAGCAAAAATTCACATTATAATTTCAGTTATTTGACATAATATAGCTTGAGCATATATATCGTTTTAAAAGAATTATTTGATATTGAGATGGATATTAATTAGATTACACATGCTCTAGAACTATGTCGATACCATAAAAATTGTAAGACAGTTAGAAAGATTTCTTATCTTGATAGACCATGGGCGGAGCTATATTCATCCAACAGTGGTCAGATGAACACCCTTTGTCGAATTTTTTTTTGAATATATAAGTTAAATATAGATATTTTGATAGATAATAATTTTTGAACACCCTTGATACAAAAATCACCCATCCATATTCTAAAAATATGAACAACCTTAATAAAAATGCTGGCTTCGCTACTGCGAGTGACTTGACTTTTGGATTTATCTATCCCAGTAGAGTATAAAGCAGCTTTCCATACAAAACAAAGATTGGACATTATGTGCTCAGATGATGTAAATTGGTTGTGTGAAACTCCTTAAATAAAAAATAGTGTATTTTTTTTACATAAAGTATCTATTATGATCTTTTAATCATGTACTGATTATGATATTATTTTTGACATATAGTATTAATGCATGTCTCAGTTTTTAGTTAAAAAGATCTTATTTTTATCCTATCAGCTTACTGAGAATTTAAATTATTTTCTCATATGTCTCAATTTGACTTTTTTTTAATTGAGTTTCTGTAGTTCTATTATTCATACTCAATTCATAGTCTTTTAGATATGTTATATTGATTATATCCAGTGCTTGTTTTACATGTCAATACATTTAATATATTGATATTATTTGCAATACATTATTTTACGATACAAATTTTGATACTCGAATTTAAATTCACAGCTAGACGATTTATTAAGTTCTAGTTGTTATAAAAGGCTATTTCATCTTTTAACAATGTAACTCATTATTATTATTCTTAGCTTTTATATAGTTCAATATTAAATCACATAAAAGGTTCACACATGAGAAGTTATTTGTTTTGAGTTCTGGAGGTCAATTTGGAAAGAGAATTATAGTTTCAACATTAAATACTCATGACAGAAGTGCAGTCATATGGATATATACGAATTCTTATATTAGTGAGATATAGCGATGATTGATAGTGATAATTATTAATAGTGATCGATGGCTGTTATGATACTAATTATCAGTGATGATGTTTGTAATTAATGATAATTGATAGTGATAGTATCTATATCTAAGATAGGTAACCATGAGTGATAAATGATAATAACTGATAAATGGAGATGGGGATGATAAAATTGATAAAAATGGCAATGGTGAATTGGTGACCGTAATTAGTAATGACAATGAATGAAGTGTGTTGAGACTTCATCTTAAAATCATTGAATGAACTTTTTTAGATATTAAGACTTTATAATTAAATGAATAAAAGCTTAGAAGGCTTGATTCTTTAAATATTAGTCTTAATTAAATGAATAACCTTAGAAGGCTTAGTTCTTTAAACGTTAATCATTACACTTGATTAAGATTACGAGTTTTTATTTATGATGTTATCTTTTTGAAGTAAATAATAAAAAAAATATAAGAATATAAAACTATTTATATAAAATTAGTATCAGTTACTTTTTTTTGACTCAGACGAAATACCAATATCGATGGTATTCACCAGTTCACTACAATTTACGACTTATGATTAAATGTAATGGGTAAATTAAAAGACATACCAAATAAATTAATATATCTATCCTTTGTAATTTGATTTGTGTGGCTCATGTTGAAGTTCAACAAGAAGAATCATGCTTTTTTTTCCTTCTTTTGACAAAGTGAATCTCTAAATAGTAAAAAGAATAAATTAACAGAAAGAATAATCATTACAAAATTAAAATTTTATATATAAATAATAAATAATACATGTTAAAATATTACTCGATAATACTTCACCATGAATTATTGAGGCATACTCAATCAATCATTAATTATCAGCCTAAAGCTGATAAACACAATCGTATGTTCATTCCATGGGCTTCATCATACCTCTATACTAGTGGCGTAGTCACATGTAATAAATGATAGTCAGTTAAGTATTATTTACCAAAAAATATATATATTATATATTTAGAAAATTAAATATAAAATATATAAATTAAAATTTTATTTTTCATACACATATATTAAATTTTAACATTCTTAAGAAAAAAGTTTGATTTCGCTATTGTTACCTACTCGTCTGCAACCTATTTATACCCGGCTATAATTGATTTCTTTACTTGTTTAAATAACGAAATCACAATTATTAAAAAAAGACTTAAACGAATCATTAAACAATGTACATCTTCTATTTCATATTACTTAGTTCCTATTGATCGGACACAATTTTAAATAACAATAATAACATATTCAGTGAAATTTCATAAGTGGGGTCAAATACAATTTTAAACAAAAAATTTAATTAATGGTGTATTGTTTTACTAAATTATTGATTTTAAATTTAATTGTTATTATTTTATTAAATCATGTAACATTAAGATTAATATGAAAAAAAAACTAAAATTTTCTTAACTTGTTAAAATTAAATAACAACATACCAGTGAAATCCCACAAATGGGGTCTGGAGAGGGTAGAATGTACGCAGACCTTATCACTATCTCATAAAATAAAAGTAGAGAGACTGTTTCCTGAGAACCCTCATCTCAATAACCCATAAGCAGAATAAACTAGATATAAAAATTAGAAAAGAAAAGAACAAAAACATACGATAATAAGTAAATACGTGACAATCAAGCATATTATTATACTAAAAAAAAAAAAAGAGTAGAGCAACGTACAATGAAGTGGCTAAAAGCCAAGTTCAGCTCACCAGAAGTGGAAAAAACAAGTAAAAGGTCAGAAGCCGGAAACCTTCACGTATTGACGCACAAAATTCTATGTATCTTTCCGCCTCTTGACCAAACAGCCCCACTTGCTATAATTAATTCAAATAAAGCCCGTCATTCTGCTTTAATAGTCTTTTACACCTTAAAAGTTCTCAGAATATTACAAATACATCCATTTTCTCCTTCATCTTGAAAAGCTGCACGGTTACAGTGTAATGGCAGTTGTGAGTTGAACATTTTTGTACAGGGAAATGTCTGGTAGACGATCGAGTTATGCTTTGTTGAATCAAATTCCTGATGATAATTTTTTCCAGCCGCCGGCGCCGAAGTTCTCCGTCGGAGCTGGTGTACCGCCTTATTGTGAGTCTAATTCCGGCGAGAAGAAGAGAGGTAAAGTATTTGATTGGGACTTGATTGATCACCGCATGATGCAATCACAAAGCCGGGTCGGATCATTTCCGGTACCCGGTTCGATCGGGTCGCAAAGGCAATCAAGTGAGGGTAGCTTTGGTGATAGCTCGCTTTCTGGGGAGAACTATGTGGAGACCTCTTTTGGGCATAAGAATGACGGCTGCGGGTCGTCGGTGGCAAGGAGCTGGGCGCAGCAGACAGAGGAGAGTTATCAGCTGCAGTTAGCGTTGGCAGTAAGGCTCTCTTCAGAAGCAACCTGTGCTGATAGTCCAAACTTCTTGGATCCTGCGACTGATGTATTGGCATCCCGAGATTTAGAATCTTCTGCATCGGCGGAAACAATGTCACATCGATTGTGGGTATGAGGTTTATTGCTCAACATTTCTATGATTTAGGAATCCTTTGAGCATTTCATATTTGTTAAAAGAGAGAATTAAGAGGAATTGGTTAACAATGATTTTCAACTTGGACGGATGTAGTGTAGAAGCTAGTTGGCTGAAACTGGTATGTTTAATAAATAGACTTAGAACTTATTGAATTGTGATAGAATTTTGAACTCAAACTCATAAAGTTCAATGCCAGATCCATATCTGATTACAAATGTCTTAGCTGATTAAGTGGTGGATTGTGAGAGGCTCCGAGTTTCCAACCCAAAATTTCAAGGTTATAGCTGAAATGGGCAAGACTTTTATAATCATGTAGAACAATAAATGACTATATATCATCCCACACATGATCTATAATATGATCACATGGGTGTTAGGATTGGTGTTCCAAATGTTTGGCTCTTATACTGTGTGAGAAGATTGATCATCCCACCTCAATTCTTTGACATTAAGTGGAATTATCCAGGATCTTCTTTTTTAAACTCTTTCAGAAGTTCTTAGACATCCTATGCAGTACAACATTATAACTCAATTTAGGATTCGATGAAATATCTCCACGCCATAAAGTAGGCAATTAAGCGGGCAATGAATGTGCTTCCATAAAGTAGGCGATCACACGGGCAATGAATGTGCTTTTCAAATGCAAATACACACATGATTCCTATCCCTTACGTACAATAACCCAATGTTGGACCCACAGTCCACACTCCAAAGGTCCAACTCTGCCTATGCCCATATTGGTTGGGAGTGTGAGTTGAGCTGTGGGTGTCTTAACGTTCCATATGATTGAGAGTATAGATTGTACTCTCTTTATATGGTTTCAGATAATTCTTAATGCGTAAACTAGCTTTTGGGTGGAGGCAGGCCTAATGCCCATTTCTTTAACTTCCTTTCCCAATTTCAAGATATCTTAATAATTTTACTCACAGCATCTTTGTTTTTTGTACTATGTGTTAAGACTCTTAAATCTCAAAATTTGATATGAAGGTGAAAAATAGTTGATTGCTTGTGACTAGGGAAGATGGCCTAGTTGTAATCCACACCTTCAACTTTAAGGTTGGGGTTTCAAGTCACTAAAGGAGTAAAGTGGCAAAGGACAACTGATGGGCTGCCTCTTGGTTAGGGAAATGGAGGGAGTAGAACTGTTTTTAAGTGCTAATCTCAATCACCTCTTTTCTGCTTTCTGCTTTTCTAATTCTTCTTTCTTTGTTGCCAAATACAATGAGGCTGAGCCGTTTACACTACCTCTAAAATTTTAAGCCTTCCTTATAGTCAAAATGTGATCTCAGCACTGACAAACCCCTTCCTTGTTTCTATAAGTCCCTAGAAATGATACGATAAAAAAAGAAGCTTGATCACATATTCTTCTATTATTTTCTTGTTTTATGGGAACAGGAGCTACTTCACACTACCTTGAATGACTTTTTGAATGTAGTCATACTCACCCATTGACGAGACATTGACTTTCTGTTGTGATTTTCTTATTTTATCTTCTTATGAATCTCTTTGCATTTCAAATTGAGACAGTTTCCGGATATTCCAGGTCATCATTCCTAAAGTCATATATTTGCTTGTCGCTTTATTTTATGCCAGATGAATGGATGCTTGTCGTACTTTGACAAAGTCCCTGATGGATTTTATTGGATCTATGGAATGGATCCATATGTCTGGACTCTCTGCTCAGTTCTGCAAGAAAGTGGCCGTATTCCATCAATTGAATCATTGAAGGCAGTTGATCCTTCTAAAGCACGATCTGTTGAAGTGATTTTGATTGATTGGTACAATGATCTCCGCTTGAAGGAACTGCAGAATAGAATTCATAGCATATCCCCTAGTTTAATAACCCCAAAAGAAGCTGTTGATCAGCTTGCCAAGCTGGTTTGTGATCATTTGGGGTGAGTACCGGAAACTTTTTCTTAGAAGCTCCAACAGATACACCTTTTTTCTTTTTCTTTTTGTAATTAACTTTATTCTCTCTGTGAAGGGGTGCAGCTCCTGATGGAGAAGAGGACTTGGTTTCCATGTCGAAGGGGTGCAGTGATGACCTGAAGGATTGTCTTGGATCTATCGTGCTTCCCATTGGTAGCCTGTCTGTTGGGCTTTGCAGGCATCGAGCCTTGCTTTTTAAAGTATGTACCAGTTTAGTTGGTTCTGTCATAAGTCGGTATATCTAATTTCTAAAGGAATCTGAATAAAAATCAGACTAATGGTGTATTTATCACTAAATAGAAACCATACTGATAGTGTAGTTATTTTTGAGTTCTTCAGCGCTTAGAGTGAATATTGTTTTCAATCCATAGTGTCTTCCTTGGATGTCCTTTACAAGATTAATGTTTTATCACTTACTTCAATGTAATCATTACAGGTGCTAGCTGACATCATTGATTTACCATGTCGAATTGCCAAGGGATGTAAATATTGCAATAGCTCCAATGCTTCCTCATGTCTAGTTCGATTTGGACTTGACAGGTAAAAGTTCAGATTACATATGGTGTATATTATAATCTTTAGTTCATTTGAAAACAAATCTTACCAGGATAGAAAGTGGGAAAGAATACTCAATTTGCCTTTTGTATATCTTTGTGCTAGACAAGTATAGTTTTGGGGATGGTGTGTTGAATCCTTAACGGATGGTAATTGATGATGGCACTTACTTTTGTTTGAAAAACTAATACTCCTCATGTATATTGTATGAAATGATCAAGATTTAATTTCCTAGTGCTATTATGCATCTGCTGATAACGTTGTATACATGCTTTCTTCCTTCTTACCTGGTGATTTATTTATGCCATGCTCAATTTTCAATGTTTCTTTTTATTTTTTTGAGTGCTTTCTTCGGTTACATAAAGCCGGTGAAGAAAAAGAAGTTCAAAATGTGATTTATTCGTCAAAAAAAGCAGTTCAGTGCACACACACACACACAAACATTCAGAAAAATGACTGGCAAAATTTCTTATTGTAATATGTGACCTTTCTGATGTGATTAAATGTATATATCTTTAAAGATTCAGTCCCTGGCAGAAGTTTGCTTCTCTTAGTACCTGCTGCAGCATTCTTAGAAATTTTGGAATTAAGATATTTGAGTGTAATGGTAATTCTTGCTAATATATAGAAATTGAATTTTTTAAAAGAAACTTGAAAAAACTGATTCACCGTTGACGAGATGGGAAATGTACCTTAACTTGTCATACTCACACAGATTCTAAATCATGATCCAAATCCCAATGCAAAGAAGATCCTTCTCTGTGCAGAGCCCCAAATGCAGAGAAGAAGATTCAAAGGACTAGAAGCAAGTAGAATCAGATATCGAA
>DF357524.1:106709-132387 GCA_000787875.1 Solanum virginianum
AAGTAGAATCAGATATCGAAAGCAGATAGAAATTATTTTTCTCACTGCTACTTTGAGTTGGAATTAGATTAGTAATTGGATATGTCTGTTATCTTCAGCTGTTGAACTTTTCTGCTGGATTCAGTCAACATGATAGACATATATAGTCTTAAAATATGCTTAATGTTTGTGTGCTATGTGGTTAGCCTCATATTAGGGAGGATTGCTAGGCATTGACATGTAACTCTTCACCATACAGGGAGTACCTGGTTGATTTGATCGTTACTCCTGGAGTTTTATCCGAACCGGATTCCTCGCTCAATGGTCCATCTTCCATCACTATTTCTTCACCTTTGCGCTTTCCGAGATGCAGACAAGTTGAACCTACTAGTGATTTCAGGTCACTGGCCAAACAGTATTTCTTGGATAGTCAATCCCTTAATCTACTGTTTGATGATTCTTCAGCTGGTGATTATCTAACTCTTAACTGCTTAAAAAATGCATCGTTGGTGTTTATTTTGTTTGTTTTGAATTATCCTTTTCCCGAATTTACTTGGTCTTTGCCATGATATGCTGAGAGATATTCAGGTTCATACACAAGTTTAGAATTGCTTCAGTCTAGCATGCTACATTCCACCAAAATATTCCTTTGTCCCATGTTTCCTTTCATTTTGGATCAGAAGTGTTTGGGATCTGATAATCCGTTGAGCTTATTATAATATCCTGAAAAGTTTGGCAATATACGTACTTGAACGAAGTGTACTTTCAGCTTGCTTAGAACTTTATTCATTGCTGTGATGACCTAAAACATAATTTAATACATCGGTAATCCAGAGTTCCATGTGCCTTTTCTTTTGGAACAGGTAAAGTGGTGCATATTATCTAGAATAAAATTAGAAACCTGGGACTAAGCTGGTGCCTGGATAATTACAAAGTGTGAAATCCTGTAGTACAAAAACAAAAGAAGGTTTCCACCAGAATAAGCACGTATTCTAATAGTGAATCTATGAACTCTAACTTACTATGTTCATCTTTAACATCTTGTAAGGTGTACCAAAAAGCCAAAAGCCATATGCACTTGAATTTAATCTCCAGAATAGTCTCTGTTTTCCCTTCAAAGCATCTAGCATTTTTTTCCTTCCATATAGCCCAACACACACAACTGAGGAGAGTCTTCCATATTTTTCTTACTGATCTCTTCAACCCCCCAGCTTACAAAAGATCCTTTACAGTGAAAGGATTACAAATGAATTCTAATAGATTGAAGAGAAGGGCCCAAATCTCGATTGTCACAGGACACTGTAAAAAAAGATGACTGGTGCTCTCCTCTGCTTTGTTGCACAGAAAACATCTGCTGCAAAATATATAAACCTCTTCTCCGGAGTTTTGTTTGAGTGAGACATGCATCATGTGAGGATAGCCGCAAAAAAGAACTGACCTTATAGGGCGCTTTCAGCTTCCATAACAGCTTCCAAGGCCAAACTAAGCTGCTGTCCTCTATGCTGTCAAGTGGCTTGTAACAGGAATTAACAGAGAAAATTCTAGTACTCTGTCTAATCCGTTGTAAGTTTCAGATACTTCTTCCATTCTATGCCACCTTCTCTCAATCGTGCAATAGCAGCGTCATTCTAGAATTTCCCAATCAAAACACTCTCTGCGAAGCTCTAAGCACCAGTATTTCCATTTTGACAATCTGAGACTGAATTCCCTGCATTTATTCTACTCTTTAAATGGCATAACACAGGACTGAAGAAAGTATCTTGTTTTTGTTATATATATTGTTCCAGAGACTAATTTTTTGTTTCATTTTGGTAAAGTTCATGCCTTTCCATTTGGATCTGTAATGGGTCATAACACAGATCTTTTCTCTATTTCATCAAGATCAAGACACTTTCCCTGTGATTTCTCAAGATTACACTGAACTCTGCTTGTAGATATGGTACTTGAACATTTTTCATAGTCAAATAGGCTAGCAACATTGGCTTTGTCCTTGAATAAATGTTCATCTCTGGACGTAACCAATTTGAGTTTAACTCAACAGATACACTTCTGCTGGCATCCTTGCTCCCTCACAGCCTACTGTTGCTTCTTTCTCTTTATATGCCAGTACATTTCCAAAACTTCTAAAACTGTAAGTGAGTATTACTGAGCAATCAGCAAAGTGTAAAGAAAGATATACATGTGTTTTAGAATGCCAAGTTTGGCTACTTATCTGGTACCAGAATGCCTTCAGTCTAGACCATAATTTTTTGTTTCAACAGGCCATCTTGCTCTATTTTCTTCATTTTTACCCTTTGATTTATTCACTGGTTTAGATAATTCGATTAAAAGGCTTGATACTAGCTACACTTATGAAGTTTAGATGTTGATGTTTTGATTTTCTGAAAGATTGATAATTTTTATGCTTACAATGCATGTGTACACACGCACACATATATGTATGTATGTTCTTTCCATTAAAGGCTTGATACTAATTTCATATATCAATGCAAGATGTTGACATTTGAGGTTTTTTGATGATTGAACTGTTCTTTTATATAGGTATACATATATATATTCATTTTTTTCACAGGCGAATGATTTTATTCATTTTGGAAACTCACATATAGAAGTAGTATAATCAAAAGTAGAACACCTACACAAAAATATGGTTGTCTACAAATGACTCCTATCATACGAACAGGGACCTCTTGGGTGTACCAAAAACTAAGAATAAAAAACTATTGCTTAAATCTGCATCTATCCCCTCAAAAGCTCTCGTATTTTTCTCCTTCCACAGGACCCACATGATGGGTTGGGGTGACATCCTATGCCTTATTTCTTCTCTTTATTGTTCTAAAGGAGCAGCTTCTTTAGTGAACTTGGCATGGTCAGCTGCACCTTGAGCTAGTTCCAGACAACCCATAATCGTGCATCAACCTGACAATGCAATAAGAGGTGGTCCGCATTTTCACTTGAACATCTGCACATAAAGCACTACTAGGTAAGATATGTGATCCTCTTCTTCCACAAGTTTCCAGCTGTCAGAACTGCTCCCTTGCTGCCAGCCAAGCAAAGCAGACCTTTTTATGTGTGCTGTGAATCCAAACTAATACATGCAGGAAGCCCATCCTTCCTCACCAAAATCTTGTAGTATACTTTAATTGGAAAAACTCCATCTCTCCTTGCTTTCCACCTCCACAAGTCCTATCTACTGATAGTTGAGTTTTGTTTGTAGAGAATTTCAATCAACCTTTGGAAATTCATCAGCATATATACATGTATATTTTATATATTTTGTTCTTGCTTCGATTTTCCTGGGACAACCTAAAGTTATAATACGCGAAGACAAATTTATAACACTGGCGTCTCTACCTTGTGCCTTGACCTTTAACTAGGAATGTAGATATAAGAAAAATATGGAATCTTTTTTTCAACTTGTGCAACTAAAATGTTACTATTTTGTTTATGGAAAATTTCTCTTCAGTTTTGTTAGTGAATACTTGATCCATCTAGTCCTGTTTCAGGGATTCATAATGATTAGTATTTGATGCAGAAGCTGTAAATGATGGAGATGCAGGACAATCAGCGAGAAGTTGCATGGATAGAATCAATGCTGTCCCTAGTTCAAGTAATCGTGATGAAATTACTCAGTTACCTCTGCCTCCATTAAATGCATGGAAAAAGGGACGAGATAAAGAACATCAACTTTCTAAAGTGTATAATCCTCCAAGTATGTTAAACCCAATGAACATGGACAAGGACTTGGTTCTTGTGAAGCATGTCCCTCCAATACGGAAAGATGCTCAATCACCAGTGGCACAAGCAGATACAGTAAACGATGCTAGGTTCCTTGCTGGAGGAGGTCATGTCGTTTCTGCTATATCAAGTGAAGAACTTGCTCTTGATGTAGAAGAGTTTGATATTCCATGGAATGATCTGGTTCTGAAGGAGAAAATTGGAGCAGGTAATCTTTCTGCTGGATTTTGGCCGTTTGAATAGTGTGAGCTCTGTGGTCCCTTGGTTAAATGTCAGTTATATTCTGATATATTTTTTTCCTTGAGGGGACACATTATATTGAGATTGTACAGTACGATAACATTCTTATTTGATTTAGCTAACACTGTGTCTATTTTCAGGGTCCTTTGGTACTGTTCACCGTGGTGATTGGCATGGCTCTGTAAGATACTTATCCATTTAGATCTTAGTTTTTGAAAATCGTCTATCTGAATAATATCTCAACGTATCTTTTACGTTGGAGATCCATTTATCCAATGTGACCTTTTTTGTCTCTATTGTACTTCTTTTGAGGGGAGAACCATATTTTTATTGTATTTTATATGAGTTGAGCTCTGAAGCGCTCCCTCTCGTATATTTTTTACTGGCTTTTTTTTTCGCTCTCTTTCAGATTTTATCCTTTTTATGTTGGGGAGGAAGGGTAGCATTTTTTATGTCTATTGGAGATATAACCATGTGAAGCCTGCTATATATTGTTGGTTTTCCTTCATGATTGCATCTCATGGAAGTTTGTATCATTTAGGATGTTGCCGTGAAGATTCTCATGGAACAAGATTTTCATGTGGAGCAATTCAAGGAATTTTTGAGGGAGGTATGTGTCTTCTCCCTTAACTTCCAACTAGTAATTAGGAAGAACAAGAAAGGGACCAGGATGCTGCACGGAGATTGAGGATCTGCGTACATCAGTTTTGTTATTTGTTTTCCCTTCTACTTCTTCAAATTCTGCTATTTCTTTGGCTGTACTAGGTTGCAATTATGAAGCGGTTGCGACATCCAAATATTGTACTTTTTATGGGTGCTGTTATTCAGCCACCAAATTTGTCCATAGTCACAGAATATTTATCGAGGTCTTAGCCTATTTTCCTCTTCAGATTATCAGAGAAAGCATTATGTTTTTCCCAATTAGGCTGACCGACTGATTGGCTTGTTATCATGTATTTCAGAGGTAGCTTATATAGACTTCTTCATAAACCTGGTGTGAGAGAGGTGTTGGATGAAAGGCGTCGGCTGTGTATGGCTTACGATGTGGTATCGAACTATGGATAAATATGTCCTACTCCTCTCTTCTTTCTCAGTTTTTTTCCCCAACTGGGGTTGATCTTTTAATATGATCCCATGCAGGCAAATGGGATGAATTATCTTCACAAACGCAATCCTCCCATTGTGCACCGAGATTTAAAATCTCCAAATCTTCTAGTGGACAGAAAATATACAGTGAAGGTGAGAGTTAAAACTTCTTTAGCAAGCATAAAGGTTCAATCCTCTTTGTCATGATTGATATATTCTCAGACTTGGCTGTCAGAGTAGTCAAATCCGAAGGGAGCATCATTCTGGATAGAGCCTTTTTTTCCATTTGATAGACGTTTTCAATGCCAACTACCTCAGACATTTCCCAAGGGTCAATTGAAACATATAGAAGTCATAGTTTCAGAATCTTTCTAACCTAATCAAACTTGCTGAAGAATATAAAGCAAGTGGTGAACCTGCAAGTATTTATCAGCTCTCTGATGAGAATCAATGTTGCATTCCATGAAATGGGTTAATTTCCAATAAGAGGGGATATATCTTGAAAATTCTGTATAAAGGGAAAATCGTTATATATTATTTTACATTTTGGAGGAAGTTTGGTCCATAATCTTTCCTTGTGATCATCTAGATATATGCCATCTATAAAGTTTTTTTTCAACTGCCATGAATCCATCATGTTTCAAGAAATTTAGGAGTCAATATGAAAAGGAAGTTTAGTTTGTCATTCAAATTCTCTTATTATGTTTTTCGATAACATATCTTCTCTTTTTTTTTAAACCTCTTGGTGTATTAGTTTCTTTCTTAATCGTTCAATTTGACTTTTCAAACCCAATGGAGAAAGATCTTTTAAAAAATAAACTCAAAAGTTCTTGAGATCTGATTGAGAATTTGCTTGAGAAAGAGGAGGTGTTTTGGAATGTCCGTGATTTTTAAGAACGCTCTGTCCTCCCTCTTCTTTTAGTTGTGATTGATGCTTAATGATGAGAAAAGATATTGCAAGTTAACATTATAGTTTACTCTTTGAGTTTGGCCAGAATATGGATATTTATATGAAGCTATTATTTCTCTTTGTTCAGTAAAAGGTACTAAATGTTCTCTCTTGTGTAATGTCTTCATCAGATTTGTGATTTTGGTCTTTCTCGTTTCAAAGCGAATACATTCCTTTCATCAAAGACTGCTGCCGGAACTGTAAATTCTTGATTCAACTCTGGTGCCTTTATGTTCTGTTAATCTGTGACTTTTTTCTTGATTATTGAATTGAAAAACAAAATGATTTGGTTCTTATTGTGACAGCCGGAGTGGATGGCGCCTGAAGTTATTCGTGATGAACCATCAAATGAGAAATCTGATGTATACAGCTTTGGTGTCATTTTGTGGGAGCTGGCGACACTTCAACAACCATGGAGTAATTTGAATGCACCACAGGTTTGTATTTGTTAGTTTCAAGTATTTTTATGTTAAAGAGTATTTTAGGTATAAATGATGATTTAAACAATGCAATCTAGAGGTTAGTAGCTAATATACCTACTATAGGGACCTAAGCTATCTCTTGGGATGTGAAAATATATGGTTCTGTTACAGTAATTTGGGAATTCAAAAGTTAGTTAACAAGCTAATAACAATGTTAAGCTACAGTAACCAGTGTTCTGGAAGTTAGTTGAGATACTTAGTTGTTACTGTTTGTTGTAACTGATTCTGTTAGATAGAATAAGTCGATCAAAGATGTCTTTTACATAAATAGGGATTGTAATCATCAGTTACATTCATTATATGAAATATACAAGTCTTCTTCTCCTAAATTCTATTCTCTCTATTCTTCTTCCTCTTCATCATGATCATCTTCTTCTCCCATTGATTGTATCCTTGAGCTCCTACTGGGCAATCACTTGATCCTCGAATCCTTGAGATTCCTGCAATCAAGTAACAGGTTCCGCTAGGAACTAGGGCACCAAGTTCGGATGAGCCATTTGCCATTCCTGGAAGTGTCTTTTCAATTTGCTTTTACGTCATCTACCTCTTCTTCATGTAGCTAATGTAGGATGCTAGGCATGGACCATTAAATGGAAGAGTTCCAGGGATACTACTTTCCATTTCCGTGTAGGTTTTATTTTGCTTCTTGTGTAGTCTAAAATAGGTCATATTTTGTGTAAGATATGTATACAGTTTGTCAAGATAATATTTAAATAAGAACTAGGGAAGTTGCGGTTAAATTGATGACCAGCATAAAAGTAGTACAAGTACGACGAATCATCTAAATACTATATTTGCAATGTGTGCCTATCCAAACATGTGCTATGAGCGAGGGGTTTCATCACATCTCCCCCTTAGGTGAGAACAAATATTCTTGATTAAAAACAGGTGTGAGCAATATAAACAAGGTTTCCCACACCATATACATGTGTGAGTAAAGAAATTACTCCGACCACATTGACACATGAATGTGGTGCTAGATAGAAAAAGCTTGTTGCATGTTATTAGAGGATGGGGACGAAGAAGTCAATTCAAGAGAGTTAGATTCAAATAGGTAGTTGAAATGGACTTGTTTGATGGGATAGCAAATAGAATTAGCTCTGCTAGCATATGGTGGAGTATCTGGAAGGAGGAGAATGGAAGATATTTGGGACAAAAGAGCTCAATTTGGAAAGTTGAAATCTGATTGTATTTTATGATCTCTTCCTGGTGTAAAATGGATGTAGTTGAGGAAGCTGAAACACTGTTACACCTCAATGGGTTCACTTCTCTTTCTGTTTCTGGATATAATCACACTCTTTCTAGTGCTAGTTTTGACATCAATAGCACTTGCCACTTTGAAAAAAAAGGTGGATAGAAAGAGAGATGATTGGGGTATTGTGGAATAAATAGAAACGGGAAGCAGGTGGGACTCATTGCAGTATTAGGCTTTAAAGTAAATAGAAAGAGAGATGATTATCTCGTTAAGTTTATTATATGAAAAGTATGGACTCAGCATCATGAATTTCTATGTATGACAAATAGAATTAGACAAGAAAACTAAAACGAAAATTTGGGAAGACATGGATAGTAGGATAAACATGGTCCAAGAGATCCCATGGGACTAGTGACCATAGAAGGAAGGTGAATGGGTATTAGAAGCTAATGTAGATATTTTGAGGAAGTAAATGACAAGTTGCATTAAGAAAGTAATAGGAGAAGTCTTTGGTGCATCTAGAGGCATGGGACTTGGGAACTCGACTAGAGAAGTCATGATTGATGAATGAAATGTGTAAAGAGCTGTTAAAGTGAACAGACAGTTATGTAGGAAGTTACCAACAATTGAATTGTGAATATCGAAAGCATTTAAAGAGTACACCAAATAAAACAACAACAACAACATACCCAGTAAAATTCCACAAGTGGGGTCTGGGGAGGATGGATGTACGCAGCCTTACCACTACCTAAGTAGAGAGGCTGTTTCCTGGGAACCCCCGTCTCAAAACCCATCCGCAAGACGGCCTAGATATGATACAATATAAATGCTTCATGATTCTTTAAACTGTTTCTCTTTGAAATTGGACATTCTAGCTTCTGCTACAAGTTTGATTTTTGAAAGATCACATAAGAGAACCTTCTGTCGAGCCTCATGATTATTGAACTGTTTTTTTTTTTTTTTATATTGTAAATGGGATGAAATGTTCTGTGTTGAATCTGGCTTCTAGGTTATAGCAGCTGTTGGCTTTAACAGGAAGAGGCTTGACATTCCAAGTGACTTGAATCCTCAAGTCGCGACTATTATTGAGGCATGCTGGGCCAAGTGTGTTTCTTTTACTTGTCTCCAAGTTTACACCATTTAGTTTTGTGATTGTTTTGATGTGTTATCTTAAAGTTACCTTTGATAATGTTGCAGTGAGTCGTGGAAACGTCCCTCCTTCTCCACTATCATGGATATGCTGAGACCACTCATTAAATCTCCTCTACCTCAACCAGGTCACACAGACATGCAGTTGTTTTCATGAATACGTGTGACAACTAGATGGTTTCTGCACATATTTTGCATTCGTTACAGGCCTTGTTTCTGGGAGGAAGAATGCTTAAATCATGTCAGGTTTGTCCATCTCCAAATCGGTTTCCTCATTATGCTGTAAAGTTATTGCCCTTGGATCACATCTTAGTTCAATTCCAGTTTACTCTAGGTGACTGGTGTAAGTAATAATTGCATAATTTGGTAGAATATTTGGAATAACTTCTCAACACGACACTTGGATTTTGGTGGATGCTTTGGGAACTACTGGAGCATCTGAAAATTGTTCATGGATTGAAAAGGCATTTGGTCTGCCATGACATGTTAGCAGCTAGTATTTTGTTAAGAGGCCCAGCCTAACGAACCTAGATAGGTGCCAATAATCCTTTATTAAGCTTCAGCTTGAGTGATATCAGAGTAAATTTTCAATAAAATGGGTGCAGCTTGCAGTTCAATGGCACATGTTTTATGGAACACTACTAAGCAAGTTTCTGCCCATGTATGTTTTGCAGGCTTGTATGATGTATCTGTGCATATTAATTCAGATTGCCTGCGGAGAAAGCTAAGTTTTCTTTGCAAGCTCAAGTAGTAGCCACCACCTTAGTTTTCTTTGCAAGCTCAAGTAGTAGCCACCACCTTACAGAAAATCCATTGCACTCGGCATGTCCATTTCCTCTTGACCCATTGTTTGAACAAGTGAATTTGTTCAATGTCAATTTTTGTAACTTCTGCTCAGAATTCATGTTGTATAACTTACGTACAAGCATTATAAGGGAGATTTATAAATCACACCATGTAGTGTGTGCGCTTTATGGTGACATGTACGTTTGTTTCATAAAAAATATTTTCCTCCACCCAAGGGGCCTATGGTATTTTTCATGAAAAATATTTTCCTTTACCAAACACCCATCATCTGGACTAGTATCAAAATGTGCCTGATGTCGTACTTTAACAGTACAATTAGTGCTTCAGAATATCTTTTTCAACTTAAAAAACAATAAACATGAGTGCTTAAGCATAGCTACTTCTCTTTGTATTTCATATTTCAGACTTTCAATTGTTTGAACCATAAAGCTACATACAGAAAGGACCCTCTCAAGTTAATTATGATGTTTCCAAAAAACTAGAAACATGTTCGTTCAAACATAAGACAAAAAATCAAAACAGCAATGGTAACCATGGCTCTGAGGTCAGAAAGCTCCCAGATAATATTTTTGACAACAATCTCACCTGGCATTACACTACTTTGAACGTAGTAGATCCGAAACCTACTGCGACCATTCGTTTAGTGAGGGTTAGAGCCAAATATGTTGTGCCTATACCATATAAGCAAGCAACGGCAGATAGAACAAAATTGATTTGATCCAGGGGGAGAGAACCCTCTACAGCATCAAACTGCAAAATGGTCCAATAAAAATCACTCAGAATCCAGCTTCTGCTTCTTTTCCTCAGGCAGCTCCTCTGCTGTTTCATGTTTCAACTTCGCTTCTCGACGCTCCCTTTTAACTCCTTTTGCTTTGTTAGGCAATGCCACACTTCCAACCTACAGAAAAGAATTTTTTTATATTTTGACATGTAAACAGAGACAATTTTTACATAGAAAATTCAATCAGGTAATGCCTTCTTACCTTCTGATCAGGAATGTAAATCTTCCCGAGTTTTCCTTGTATAGCATCTTTGACAACATTTTTCTCCTGAAAATGACCGCGAGTAACATCAGTATCTCACAACTCATGTTAGTAAGAAAAAGATATGAAAAGGTAGATAAGCCAATCAAACCTTCTTCTTAGGTTTTTCAAGAGAAGTTTTCATAGCTTCCCTCCTTAAACTGTCATCAGGGAGACGATGTCGCCGAGTTACTAAGTCCATGGATGGTCCAACCTCCACTAATTCTATTCTTGGAACTATTGTGCCAGATTTTTTAAGACGTAATGCACAATGTGTAAAGAAAACCCTATTTGGTGCCACAGCCACACATACATATACACGATCTAACCCAGCCAGGTTCAAGTTGGTCACAACCTGCATTATTAAACCCACAAACATTGACGGCACTCCTTCCGATTCAAAGAAGCAGAGCAGAGAAGTTATTGAGAAAAAGAACAAACCTCGCCATGGAATAGATCGAGCAAAACTTCTTTTAAATGTTTCAACTCTTCAACACTCTCAAATCCTTCTCCCATGAAGGTGAAAAAGGGTTTTGACCCAATTTTAGGAGCCAAAATCGGATCATATTTGAAAGACTTCATGCTTTTGAACTCCTCCACTCCTACCTCTACAAGATCATAAATGTGATGATCATAGGTACGTCCGAGAACAAGATTGTTAGGGCGCTTCTTGGAGTGAGAACCATACTGGAAAACAACCAGAGACTGTAAGTGGATACAGAAAACAAAAGGTAGGAAGCAACTACGAAAAATGTCCTGAACATAAAATCAGGAAAAAAAATCCTGATGATGTAAGAAGGTTGCTCAGATGGTAAGCATCACTCACCTCCACTACAAAGGCTGTGGGTTCGGGTTACCAACTGAGCAAAAAGGTGAGAGCTCCTAGGGAAGGGTTTTTCAAAAAGTTCATGATAAAGAGATATCTTCAACAGTTTATACAAAATGCCTATTGCCGAAATCAAGGTATCCAACACAGTAATTAGAGTTCAAAAGGACTCATTTCACTCTGAGTATCTAAAAGTAACAGTACGTGTACTTATCTGCATAAAGAATTGAAATCCACTATTAATACTAATAATGTAATAGATGCTTTAACAAGAGCAATAGGCTTTGGAGCTTTGCTGTGTAGAACCTGAGACTTTGCGTCAAGTGGAAATCATAAGGGGCGATGATTAAGTAAACTAGCAGTTTCTAGCACTGAATGTTGAATGTCAGTCCTGACTAAGAATTATCCATCAAAGCATAAAACTTACAAGAGTAGACGAGTAAAATAGTCATAAAAGTATTATGGGAAAAACTTTTTTTTTCCTAATGCAATTGATTAGAAGCAATTACAGACAAATTATTATCAGAGAAGCCACAGATTGGCTACAAGAAACGGGAGCAACTAAAAAATATTGACCAAATACATTTTCAATCAGGGTGCTCCAAAGCTACACAGCATAAATCTCTTATCTAGGAATATATTTAGATGATTTAGTTCTATATGTGCTCTCCTCTGCACTGTAAAAGAGAATCCTTTTACCAAGCAACCAGATACCACCTGGGTACATGAACATAGTTTTACCACTCAGAGATAACCCTCTACAAATATCTCTTTGCACTCCGAAAAGTCAACAACACATACAATCAAATATTACTACATTCACTTGATTACACAGTGAAAATTAGAAAAGCATACCATCATAATTCATAGCTTTATCTAGTTGTCTGCAAATCTAGCAACTAATAACATTAAACAATAAGATCAGAAGTGGACTCTAGGGAGGCGCTACAGTAGCAAACAAACTTTGGCAGCAACTATTAGCCACCACTCTTGTTAGGAATAAATGCAAGCTACCCATCACAAAGCATTGTACAAGCTACCATCGAAAAGCATATAGCACTTGTCTCAGCTCCTTGTCTCTTAGGAGCTAGTGGCTTAACCTAATTAAGAATATAATGCACTTCCATGTCAAAGTGAGCTCCTTTTCTTTGGCCAGGGTTGGGGGGGAGTTTTCCAGAAAGACGCAACAAATGCTCAATATTAAACCTAATTTCTAATTCCTGTAGTTGATTTAATATATATATCTTTTGTCACAGCTCCTTCTGCTGTAGTTGATTTAATTTTTATATCTTTTGACAAAAGTAAGTTTTTATCATAAAAGAAGAGAACTACTGCTTTGCTAGATAGTTGGAGAAGATAAGATATGTCTAGCGTCAGAACAAGCCCGAAAAAACAAACATAATAGTCAGGGAGCCACAAAAAGAAATTTAGATTATGAATCCAGATTAGCATGGAACAACTTATAAAACAGCACATTTCTACCCATGAACCCCAAAAAAATGTTTCAAGAGAAAAAGATCTCTTCCCACTTACCACAAAAAGGCTGCAATCTGTCTTAAGAGAGAAAAACTCCAGAGAAGTCTCGCCTCCACTCTCAAATGGTCTAATGTTATCATTCTTCCGGGTATATTTAACAGAATTATCCCTCTTCAAATGATAAATTTCGGTCATCACATCATTCAACACTTGACTTGTTTTCGTACCGTGTAGTATCAAAGTCTTCTTCCCAGTTTCAACCTGGCAAAAAACAATTGTCAACACAGTCAAAACCCTATTTTTCAAAACCCACCAGCTTCCACCAAGACCAAAAAAGGTGAGCGCCTACGCGAAACTAATCAACGCTTGATAACATCCAAATGTACTCCTCAAACAGAAAGTCTTTGAGCTTATATGCAATAATATTAACCCAACTACGAGTCGAGGTGGAATAAGTGATCAAGCTAGTTAAGAATTGTCATATCCCACTATAGTAATGCCAATAAAAATCGAAAATTAGCTCAATAATGGAACAAACTCAAAAACCCAAATATTCTTCCTTGCAAAACTCACCAATTTTGGAGCACGCTTTTCAAGCTCCCTCTTGATTCTTCCTTTCTTTGGGGTTTTGAATTTCATCATGATTATCTGGAAAAAACGAAAAAAAGTTATACGATCAGCAATGAATTACTCATATTCAATCCATTGAAGAAAAGAACTAAGCATTAACTCACCAATGGAAGAAAAAAAAATCTGGCAAAGAAAGGATGAAGAAACAATGAAGCAAATATTAGGGTTTAAGAAGTAAGCTGAAAGGTTTTGTGCGGGTTTTGCTACTTCACAATTCGTGGGCCTAGTATATTGAGCTAATATCTAATGGGCCAAAAGAGAATGAAAATGGAAGAGAAATTTTTGCATATAGCCGCTCAAAAATATTTTAATTATTTTATAATTATAATTTAGATAATTACGTTTTGTAATTATAGGTATAATATCATTTATATAACTTGTACAATATTTATATACATTTATATAATTCGTTATACAATTTGCAGTTTTTATATAACGTTTGTATATTTAACTATACAATTCGTGCACAATGTTTGTATAATTGGTTATACAATTCACAGTGTTAGTATATTTCACCACACATTTTGATTCGCATATAATTTTTGTATAATTTTTCACAACGTTTATATAAATTGCACGAATTATATAGAACTCAAATTGTAATTATAACTAAATAGTTGCTGCAAACTCTAATTAATTCAAACTATTGCTATGTTAGCTAAGTCAATGGGTTTTTGAGATGAGGGTTCCCAGGAAACAACCGCTCTACCTCTACGAAGTAGAGATAAGGTCTGCGTACATCTTACCCTCCCCAGACCCCACTTGTGAAATTTTACTGGGTATGTTGTTGTTGTTGTTGCTATGTTAGCTAATTAACTAGTATATGTTTGCTTATCTAAGTAATTTTTCAAAAAGAAAAAATTAAACAAAACTTGGATGAATGTAAGGTTAAATATCTTAGGGATAATTTCAAATATACATAATAAACTAATTAATTTACAATAAATATAATTATATTTTATTTATATAAAAAAATTAATTAAAAAAATCATTGAAAATATACATGATCATACAGTATAGTTTGCCAAGAGTCATAGAAAGTATGCATTAACTATATAATGTAGATTACTTATATATGAATTATACATTGAATATACATTAGGATACATTCAAAAATTAAATATAACTTGACTATATATGAAATTTATACTGACTATGCAAGTCTATACAATAAATGACCAGTTTTTTAATAATTATTTTGATTCATGGCCATGTGCTATATATGAAAAAATAACTCACTTGTCAGTTATGACATAAAATGGTCATTCGACACTATTTGATTATAAAACTTGTCAGTTTCCCTTTTATTATAGCACTATCGTTGATATGTTGATACCTCATTTTCCTTCTTCTTATTCTCTCATCATTTAAAAAAAAAAAAAAGATGTACTGTAAATATGAATTATTTTGAGTGAGTGTATATCAAAAGTTTTAAAATATTGAGAGGATTTTATATGTAAAAATTTAAAATTGTTTAGAGGAGATTTTGAGTGTGTGAGAATTGAATAATTGGTATATACTTCGTAGATAGTTAAACTATATTCTGTCTTTTGAGTATATTATAACGCATAGTCAATGTATATTTTATAAAATCTTTACTATTTTTTAGTGTAAATAGAAACATGACTATATTTATTGAAAATCAATTATATTATTATATATAATTCAAATTCGCTTTAATTAAATTTGATCCTATATTCCCAAGTTTAGCTGCTACTTTATTGAAGTTTGAAGATACACTCAAAACTGTGTGAAAGATGTATGGTAATCGTATGTTGTTATGAAAATTATTTTTTTTGAATTTCTTTTTATATTATGGCAATTGTGTTAAATTTATATGAAAGTCATATGTAATATTATTATGGTTATATTAAGTTTCCATAAAGCAATATAAACTTTATACAATATTTATAGGACTATATATGTATTCCATATAAAATATATACGTGAAATCACGAGCAAGATTCGAAGCATGGAAATTTTACATGATTTTCATATACAATATTTAATTTTTTTTCTTCGTAAAACTAACATAAAATTTACACAATCACACACACATCTCATATCAATTTTAAAAAATATTTACCTTTTATAGCAACTGTATTATTTATCAAAAGTGAATTATATATGTAATATATATATATATATATATATATATTATAAATATATATATTAAAATGTAGTATAGTTATTTTGATTAAAAAACAACAATATATATTTAAAATAAATTATATATGTAATATAAATGAATTACACTATGTATAAAAGGTATAGTATGAGTGTTTTAAAATATATTAAACTTATATTTTGATAAAATATTTGAATTATATATATTAAAAATTATGTTACTATAAGTAATAAATATAAATATAGTATGTATAGATAAATTCCCCAATAAAAAATTACTCATGCTATATTTGGCAAGGAAATCTCATGCTAGTAATTAGTATATTTTATAAATATGAATTTAATTTTGTATATTATATTTACGGGTCCCGGACCAAAATATAATTTTTCTTCATTTTATTTTGAAGAAAATATAATTCCCAATTCTCTCTGATTGCTCAGTTTCAAAATCACCGATCGAGCTCGGAACTCTCAATTTTCTTCATTTTATTTTGATTATTCGTTGCATTTGAGCTTCGATTACTTGTTTCTTGTAATTCTGATATCATCGATGTTAAAAAGTAGTGATGTTTGTTGAATTTTCGTTTTTGATTTGCCAATTTGTGATGTAATCCATGTAAAATAGTCTGCATTTTAGGGTTAGGGTCGTGTTTTTGTTCATAGAGATGAAGAGTTCTCGTAGATCATGTTTGGAATCAGGTATGAAGAAGCCCAGATTAACCGAAGATCCTGTTGGAACCAATCGCAGCTCTAGTGGAGGAGGTTTTGTTCAACAACGGGCAGCGAATTCGGGTTCTGTTGCCTCGAGATTTCGGGCAATTGATAGTTGGGAAGATTCTGAGAACGATGATTCACTCCGTGGACCTTACCAACAGCAGCAGCAGCAGCTTATTAGCGAATACAAGAGAGCTTTAGCTGAGCTCACCATTAATTCCAAGCCGATAATAACGAATTTGACTATTATTGCTGGTGAAAATTTGCGTGATGCGAAGGCGATTGCTGCTATTATCTGCCGGAACATTCTTGAGGTGATATTCCGGTTTTAGTGCTGTTCTGTGTATGTTAATTGGCTTGAATTGGTGTTCAGTAGATACTATGATGATAAATTGTTTGGATTAGTGTAGCTGGTTTGTTGTAAATGTGAGTGCATGGTAAAAAGTAGTGTACACAATTTGTAACTAATATGGATTTCAGTGAAAGAAAATTTGGATGTGGAAGCAATTTGGTCATTTGCTATAATGTATGGTTGATTCTGTATGGTGATTGTGATGACATGTTTATGGGATCAGTAGTCAGTCACGATGATTTCCTTGCTGTATTTACGAACGTTGAGTGATGAGCACAAACAAAATGTTAGCTGTGATTATTTTCAGTGATCAATCGTGTAAACGCTTGTGGCCAATTTAGAGTTTTTCATCCAGAAGCTACGTTGTCTACTGAATCCCAAGTGCTATTCATCACCGCTTGTTTTTAGTCAACTCAAGGTCCTTTCAACTCTATTAATCTTGTTATATATTGAAAGGGCAGCGACCAGCAAGAAACACTAGGTGATTTCTTTTCATATGTCCGAGCACCCGGTACTTTGTGATGGTGGGAGGTAGCAGGTACCCATGGAATTACTTGGGGTATGATCAAGGGCCGGAGAACTACGGTTATCAAAAAGAGAAAAAGGCAACTTCCAGTCTTGCTTTACTTCAAACAGTGACAGGGATGCTCCAGTCGCATAATCTTGAAGCAGTTCTTATTACTTGTCTAGCAATTGAATTTGTTGGAAACATGTCTATAAATAATTCAGTTATGTAGAGCATCATTGGGACGGGTTTTACACACTTAACCTGTTTGAAGGATGTTAGCAGGATAAATTTCTTTTCTTTTATTATTTCTGCAAAGGTATTGAAGTGCTCTCCATGTTAAAGGCATATTGTCTCAAATAATTTGCTTTTCTTAATTATGCAATTTTCTCGGCCCATTTATTTTTGAAAGAAGTTGATATTTCTATGTTTATGTTGATTTTTTAAGTTTTAAAGGGTAACTAGGGATCTAATTTCCAGCTGTCTTATGGTGCATGTTAGTAAATCTTTCTCATCAAATTGACTTTATTTGGAGTTGTACTAAATGGACCCTAAGGTGCACCTTCATGAAATTCTATTGACACCTGTGATTCTGAGAAATTCTAGTGATACCATACTGAGATGGAGGAATGTTGTTGGGACAATATCATATGTTAATCGTCAGATCTTTCAAATCAATGTCTTGCTGCAGAAAATCTTGTTTGAGCGCATGTTTTATTGAGAAAACCTTATAGATACTAAACATCTCGACAAAGAGGGTCATTATTTCTGTTACATTCTCGAATCATGCTATCTCGCAGTTTTTTATTTTTTTTCCTCATACGGCTCATGACCTAGAAAAATACCTCCAACTCATCAGTGTTCACTGGTTGCTGGACTATTGCTAAGTTGTAGATCCCCTCTTTGCCTAGTTTAGAAGGATAATATTAAACACACACTCAGCCCCTATCAGCTCTGATCTTGTTATCACCTAACCCTTTTGGAAAGAGTTGATATTGTCTTGAAGAGTCTTCGTCCAATCTCTTGGTGGTGTCTCAAGTCCTCTAACTTAATAAAAGTAGGATTCTCTTATCTTTATTTTCATTTTCCTATTTATGGTCCTAGTTATGTCTGAAAGAAGTTGCAGCTGCTTCTTCAATAAACAGGTTTCTCACTCTTCTGCTCATCAAAAGTCTCGATTCCTTAATCTTTGAATGGTTATCCTCCTTGCAACATTAAATTGCATTGGAGAATAAGGACTATGCTGGTAACTAATTTACCATGCAGTTTTGGTTAGTTCGGGATTGAGGCAGAGTTGTTCTTCTGGTTATAGGTAGTGGAGTCAGTTGTTTCCTATGTTAACATGAGGAAGTCTCCGTTTATATAGGGTCCATCTTTCCGAATATTAGAAGTTGTATCTTGCTACTTGTGGACAGTGTAATATTTCAGATAGTATATGGTGATTCTTCAGCCATGTTACTGCTCCGTTTCTGTATGCTGATTATATAGACATGTATGGGTGTCAGGTAACTCCTTCCATCATTTTAGGCTGACCTGTGGGACTTCACATTGAACAGTGGCTTACGAATCTTCTCTTCACTTCTTTGACTGACTGTGCTCTCTGTCTTCCTGTTTGCTTTCTATCATCATTTTGAGAATTTGCTTTTCATGCTCTTCCTTTGCTTTTACGCTGTATCACCTGACTGTTAATGGCTATGGCAAGCTCATGTTTATCTACCCTGAACATCATTTACAGATTCCTAGTGAGCAAAAGCTGCCGTCTCTCTATCTTTTGGACAGTATTGTGAAGAACATCGGGAGGGATTATATTAAGTATTTTGCTGCCAGGCTGCCTGAGGTCAGAATTTGATCTATATGTAGTTCATTGAGATCCTTTTTTTCTTTCTCTCTAAATTTTGTAGTTTCTTATGTCTTGTCTCGATTCCTGAGAACTGCTTTGTTGCACATTTTTGTCAGGTTTCTGTTTTTCCATATTTCCGCACTATGATGTAACACACATCTGAATGGATGAAAATGTAGAAATGAAACTCATTCTGTCATCTACTCATCTCTTGTAGAAGTAAATACCTGTAGTTTGGAAAGCGTGCTTATTGGTTCATAATGTGCTGCTATGTTTTTTGTCATTATTGATTTTCCTTTTTATGTTTTAGGTTTTCTGCAAGGCTTATAGACAGGTTGAACCTTCGGTACACTCTGGGATGCAGCGTCTTTTTGTAACCTGGAGAAAAGTATTCCCTCCTCAGCAACTTCAACTAATTGAGAAGGAGCTTGGATTTACAACTGGTGCCAATGGCTCTTCATCAGGAACACGTAGAGATGATTCAAAGGCTCAACAGACAGCAAATAGCATTTATGTAAATCCCAAGTATTTGGAGGCAAGGCAGTGCCTACAGCAACCAACCAGAGTTAGTATTTCAATGTTTGGTTTGAAAAATCTTGCACATTCTGTTTGTTTTTACAATTAGATTTTGCTTTGGAAACACTTATCCGGAGAGAAAAGATTTTCTTTTGTGAACGTTTTATGTTTGTGGAGCACTTATGATAATTCCTGTAGTTTTAATTTTATTTTGGAGTTGGGATGAATTGTTGGGTAAGTGAACTATTGACCACTTCTGTAGTGGAGTCCAGATGGTAAAATATTAGTTGTCTCACCGAGTGCAAAGCCAGTGTATAAAATTGTGCTCGTGCTTGTCAAAGATAGTAAGATAATGTCGATCCCACGAGGATTGAGTTTTTAATATGCTGATTAGTATTGCTTGATTACTATTTCGGAAATCTGATTTTAAAACTTAATAATGATTGGAAAAAGAAATAACCAACCCAATTAGAACAAACACTTATAACTCAGGGAGATAAATGAGTCGAGTCTAAAATCCACATATGGAATAACTAGGGATTTCCTATAACCTTTCATCAACCCTCATTAAAGTATGATTCTCATGATTTCATTCAATCCCCTCTAATTCTTTTTAACAATTGTACTTCTTTTGGTGATACAATTAATAGAAAGAAACAGATGCACAAAGGTGTGGAAGTAGTGTTTTGTGATTCCCCATCGATAGAAACATATAGATTTTTCATGAACATCTATGTGACAGTTCTAAGTTAAAAATCTCTTCTTGCAAATAGAATCAATATTCAACAAAAGAATATCATACATATAATCAAATAAATGGAGAAATTGATATACCTCTTGCAATTTATAAATTAATAAACTTCTCAAGAAATCGAATAAACACATGTGAGGAAAGGTAAGTCAAACACTAATCAAACCATAGGTTTCATCAAAACTTAACTACGATTAAGTTACTCTATAAATGGAGTAAAACACAATAGAAAAGTTAAGAGTCATCATGTTCATAACAAAAGATAAAGAGAAGGAGGAGGTTTAGAAGAAACTCTAAATCTCTTGAATCCTCCTTGAAAATCTTGAGTTCTCTTCTTTTCTCTCCTCTTTCTCCCAAAGTCCCGTCTGTAACGCGTGCGGCTTCCCCCTTTTCGTAGCCTCCAAAGTCCCGATTAATATCCCTTTCAACCCTAACCGTTTAAAAGCTGAAAGTTTGCACTCAGGGTCGTGCCGTCGCTATGATCAGAATTCTACCACTGCAATGGTTGGGACTGGTTAATAAATTCTGAAGGAGCATTGCAGCGATCAAAACCAGACTGTTGCAACGACTGGGGCTGTTTTCTGCTCAATTTTCTTCGTTTCTTGCCTCTCTTTCGCTTGAATCTTGTGTATTTCCTCCTTATCTTCTTCATTGCATGTCTATCATCAAAACAATACAAATATGTGAGGATTACATCATATAATACTTAAAATTCAGTAATTCAAATATGAGAGAAGGCATAAATATTTAAAATTCAAAGTTTGACAAGCACAAAATATGTGTATAAAAACTGAAGCCTATGCTTGTCAAAGATAGTATAGTTGTATAGATAATATCGTTGCCATGATGATTGGGTTTCTAATATGCTAATTAGAACTGCTTGATTACTGGTATTTGAGAAATTCAATAATTTTGAAAATATGATTTTTAGAATTAATAATGTCCGTAAAAGAAATAACCACAATTAGAACAAACGGTTATTACATAGGGAGATAAATGAGTTGAGTCAAGAATCCACATATGGAATAACAAATGATTTTCAATACCTTTCATCAAGCCTTGTTAAAATCTAAAGGTCTGATACAAATACATGTAATCCCTCTAATCCTTTATAGTTATAGAAAGAAAAGATGTATAAAGATGTGAAAGTAAAGTTGAATGATTCCCTATATAGAGAGACATATAGACTTCTCTCGAATATCAATGTGAGACTACTAAGTTAAAATACTAATCCCTTCAAGCGTATAGAATCAATTAGATATTCAAAAAAAGACTATTATCATACACCAATCAAATCAAAGGAGAAATTGATATCTTGCGAGTAATAAATCAATGAACTCCTCAAGAATCAAATAAACACATGAGATGAAAAGTAAATCAAACACTAATCTAGCTATAGGTTTCATTAAAACTCAACTACGAGAAATCTACTCCATGAATAGAGTAAAAACAACCATAGAAAAGTTAATAGTCATCGTGTTCATAGCAAAAGATTAAGAGAAGAAGGTCTATCAGAAGCAACTCTAAATTTCTTGAGGACTCCTTAAAGATCTTGAGTTTTCTCTTCTTCTCTCTTCTCTTTCTCCTAAAAGTTGCGTTTGTCTAAAGTGTGCGGCCTCCTTCCCTTTTCCTTAGCTTTTAAAGTCTATCTTTCTATCCCCTTCTGACAACAACATCATACTCAGTGAAATTTAGCTAGTGGAGTCCGTGAGGGGTAGAGCATATGCAAACTTTACCACTACCTCGAGGGGGTAGAGAGGCTATTTCTGATGGACCCTCGGCTCAAGTGCATCAAACTCAACAAGAATGAAAACAATGAAGAAGCATGGCAGTTAATAAGAAAAGCAGTGTAGGGTTTACAAGAAAGAATAGTAACGTCAACACATAGTATGATAATCAGAACATAACAAAACACCATATGATAATACCTACAAGGAACCTTCGCAAGGCAATGCAACACTTAAACCCTACTAATCTTCTACCCTAATACGCCTTTATACCTTCCTATCTAGAGTCATGTTCTAGGTAATCTAAAGCTATGCCATGTCGTATCTAATCCCCCCTCCCCAATACTTTTTTGGTCTACGTTTATCCCTCTGCATAGCCTCTACCACCAATCTTTCATGCCTCTTTATCGGGGCGTCAGCAAACCTCCTCTTCACATGCCCAAACCATCTCAGTCTTGCTTCCCTTATCTTGTCTGCCACCGATGCCACTCCCACCTTTTGTATAATCTCATTCCTGATTTTGTCGCTTCTTATATGTCCACACATCCTTCTCGACATCTTATCTCCGCAACGTGTATCTTCTAAACATATGAATTCTTGATGGGCTAACACTCCACTCCAACAAGGAAGGTCTAACCACCATTTTGTAGAACTTACCTTTTAAGTTTAGGTGATACCTTCTTATCACACAAGACAAGCCTTTGTTTCATCCATGCCATCCCAATACAATGTGTGACTTCACTGTCAATGTCCCTGCCGTAGATTTACGAACCCAAGATATTTAAAATTCTTTTGGGGATAGTTTGATTGGCAAGCCTTACTTCCACGCCTGCTTCATGTAACGTCACATTGAATTTGCGCTCCAAATATTCAGTTTTGGTTCTGCTCAACCTAAACTCTTTGGCCTCCAAAGTTTGTCTCCATCTCCAATGTAGCATTAACTCTCTCTCGAGTCTCATCAATCAACGCGACGTCATCCGCAAGGGCAACTCTAAGGTTTGGCAATGAGGCCATTGCTTTAGGCTCCCACAAAATTGGAGGCCTCAAATTTACTTAAATTAGTATTATCGTTAATTTTATTATATAATATATGATTTATAGAAATAAAATTATTATAATATTTTTTATTATATTATTTTCTAGCAGTTCATAAATTCTGTTAATTTTCTTCACTCATTAATTGATATATTTGTTTCACCCTTCAAATTATTTTTTATCCTTTGTATATAGAAACTAAGTTTTATACATTGATAACATAATGAATTTCTTTTTCAATCTTCTCTGGAACTGCATGAACACAAAAGCATTCATGCACCGGTTTCCTTTTCATTTTAATTCAATATATTATTTTAATTTTTTAATAATTAATTTTAGATATTGATCAATGAATGCTACTTAGTAAAATTAATTACAATCATCATTTTAGAAAGGTGTGTTGTATCTCGTGGCCCAAGGCAAAATCATTTTGCCTCCGGAGTAGCCCACATCAATTCATCCATCACCAAGGAAAATGAGAAAGGGGTAAGTAGTGATCCTTGGTGCAGCTCCATCTCAACTGGGAAGGGCTCTGATTTTCCTCCTATCATTCTAACCCGAGTCTTGGCTCCATTCTACATGTTATCACGCTAATATAAACCATCGGGGCCCCTCTAGCCTCCACCTCCAAAGGACATTCCTCGGGACTTTGTCATAGGTCTTTTCAAGGTCAATTAACACCATATGTTGATCTCTCTTCTTTTCTCAATATTTCTCCACCGGTCACTGCATAAGATGGATGGCTTCAGTGGTCTATCTCCCCAGCATGAATCCAAATTGACTGGAATTTTGTACTCGAAGTCACTGCTACAGAAACTTTAACCGCTGCGACGGTCAGGCCTGTTTCGCGCCCAATTATTCTTCAACCAACTTTCTTCATTTCTTGCATCTCTTTCGCTTGAATGTTGTGTATTTCCTCCTCATCTCTTCATTGCATTTCTATCACAAAAAATAATACAAATATGCGAGGACTTACATCATGTAATACTTGAAATTTTAATAATTCAAACATGAGAATAGGCATAAATACACATATAAATGTGACACATCAGTTCTCAATATTAGCTTCCTCATTGATGGGTCTACTTATTATAATGATGTTTTGCCAATATGTCATGTAAACTGATTCAAGCAAGTAGTATCAATTTATTGGTATGTTTATAAATGATGCTCTGAGGATTTTCACACACATATCTCTCCTGGTCATTTATTTTGTTGTGGTTTATTATGATGAAGGCAAAAGGATCAATTTATTGGTATGTTTTATAAATGATGCTCTGAGGATTTTCACACACATATCTCTCCTGGTCATTTATTTTGTTGTGGTTTATTATGATGAAGGCAAAAGGATCAATTTATTGGTATGTTTTATAAATGATGCTCTGAGGATTTTCACACACATATCTCTCCTGGTCATTTATTTTGTTGTGGTTTATTATGATGAAGGCAAAAGGATCAATTTATTGGTATGTTTTATAAATGATGCTCTGAGGATTTTCACACACATATCTCTCCTGGTCATTTATTTTGTTGTGGTTTATTATGATGAAGGCAAAAGGATCAGCTGATGACATCACTCCAGGGGACATACAGAAACCAGAGAGAGCAGCCAGTGTAGGTTCTGGAAGATCTTGGTTCAATATATCTCCTAAGGTGTGTTGTATGTATGTGCTTGTAACATATGCATGCATGATTTTTCTATGAGTCTAAGGCAGTTGATATTGCAATATATGCAGTGTGTTCGGAAAGAGCAGTTGAATGAGCGAAGCCTTGGGAAAACTACAAGTGCAGCATATGGAGATCCTGAATATGTTTCTGATTTGTCAGGGGGTTCTGGCTTCGGATTAAGAATAACAGGTGAAAAGCTAAAGGAAGAGGGATGTGGTAAATCTTGGTACAATCCTGCGAATGGTAAAATATTAAGTCAAAGAAATGGCTTGGGCCTTAAGCATGGAGTCCAAAGTCTATCCCAGAATACTGTAAACTCTGATGCATATCCACAGCCAACACACTCCTTTTCCAATCAAAGTAGTGGTTTGATGGATCGGAGCTGGCAGAGTTCTGATGAAGAGGAGTATATGTGGGATGATGTCAATATTGCTGATAAAGATCAACAGGCATCCGAAGATTCATATAAATCTGTAAGTGTAAAAGTTTACCTGATTCTGCCTTTCACCCTCCCTCCAAAAAAAATAAAAATAAAATGAAAGCAACCTGTTTTTTCATCATGTGCAGTGTGTCGCCCTTGTAGATTTTGTTCGGGGTAGTGCATCCCTTCTAAATTGAAAATATTGCTGATTATATCCTCAAAATTTTCAGCAAGATCTAGCTGACTAGTGTGTTGTTTTACATCCAATTCAAAATGTTTGCTTGTGTAATTTTGGAACCAGCCAACTACTTTTCATCCTCAAAAAACTAACTTCCATTTTGAGTAAGACTACTAATAGTCAGACATAAAAGGAAACTTCAATCTCCATCTTTCTGATCCTTGTTGCAATCTCTCTCCCTCCCTCTCCCTCTCTCTATTGAGAT
>DF357524.1:156731-177669 GCA_000787875.1 Solanum virginianum
AATAGGTGTTGCCCCACTTTAAATTTTGTCATATTATGATTGGTGCAACTATAAAAGTGGGGACAAGAAGTGTGTAGATATATACACCATACCCTTTATCTTCTTGATCACAATTTCCACACTTAGAAATTTCAAGAAACAAGAACAAGCCTTCAAGCTTGCTCTCGAGTTGCTATAGTAAAGAAATAATAGTTCATATTTTTCGATTCTAAAATTATTTTGATGCTATAAGCCTTATATATTGAGTCCCCTAAGTAGCGTGGAGGTGTTAGTTGGACAACAAAATGCTTCCTTGTCGACTTTGGTGATTCTAGCCTATTTAAAGGGTTGAAGAGTTCATAAGTTGTAAGAATATAAAAGGGCAACCTTCCAAATATGCATATTGGACTTTGGGAAAAACACTGCATTTGGTACCACAAGTTGCAGCTAAAATTAATAGTCGTAGCTTATTTGTAGCCTTATAAATGTCCTCTGTTGAACTTAGGTCCATGTGTTTTTAGGATTCTCCTATGATTTTGGATTCTCACAACATTCTTAATAGAAAGTGACTACTAGATAATAGACTACTTTTTGAGTGTTCATTTTAAAATAATTGTTCTTGTATCTTTAATGACACCTTCCAGAAGAAAAGCATATCCTTGATTTGGTTTAGTTCACAATGTTAAGTGTCCTGTTTATGCGGTGGACAGTGTGGCTATGCTTTTGTACCTATTTAATTGTTCTATCTGTAAGAACATTCTCAGAATGGGGTTTGCATCACTCTTCATGTCCCTTTGTTGAAATCTTGAAAGATTGTAATTGGTTTACCCCATGCAACTCCATGTAAAGACCGGGGGCCAACTTATTGTGATAAAGAGAACTAGGTGTTTGAGATTCTGTATTATGTCATATTAATGCAAGTATATGTTATGAATACCGGGGGCCAACTTATTGTGATAAAGAGAACTAGGTGTTTGAGATTCTGTATTATGTCATATTAATGCAAGTATATGTTATGAATCCAACACATGTTTGGTGCTACACCATGCCTCTTTGATGTGATAAAAGTTCAGTGAATGAACCCCTCAGAACATATGTTGGGGATCTTAATTATTCATTATCCTTCTGGTCATGTTGTATTAGTCTTCTATCTCCCTCTATTCTAAACTTATTATCCTGGTTCTCTAAAGCTCCAAAAAGAGAGGGAGTTAGCTAAAGCAGAAAAGGACAAGAAGAAGTAAAAGAAGGAAAAGAAACAAAAGAGAAGAGAAGAGAAGAAGGCAACTAAGGTAGGAAGCTCGGATTGCCTCGAAAACCATTTGGAAATGTCTCATAGGAGTTTGTATGATTTAGAATAAGTATGTTCTCCATAGGTTGGGCTAGTTCGAGTTTCCATCGGCTGTGGGACCCGCGACACCTTTTTATGAAATTCTGGTAGCTTTGAAAGAGCTTAGCATGGATATTATTTTGATTTTGCATATTAATATTTTACTTATGTTTGGGATCTATGATAATGATTTTATGCATATGATGTACTCTGATATTAAGCTGTGTTTGATGGTGGGTACGGGAACGACGATACGTAACGCCCGACTCACTTGTCTGTTATGTGGTATTTGATGCTATGCTATGCTGGGTGAGTACGGGGACGACGATACATAACGCCCAACTCACCTATGCTATTCCTGTATAGGAGCATGTGTGATAGGTATGGCGATACATAATGCCTGGCTCACTTATGCTATTTCTGTTATCGGTACGTACTCCGTACTGACCCCTTCGCTTCGGGGGCTGCGTTTCATGCCCGCAGGTACCGATGTACAGGCTAGTGATCCACCAGCTTAAGACTTCCCACTTGCTGTCTGAAGTGCTTCCTTTGCTTCGGAGTGAACATTTGGTATATACATTTGTTTATTATTTTTGCCTATACATTTATTTGAGGGTACGATGGGGCCCTGTCCCGTCCTATAGTTCTTTTTGCTTGATTAGAGTTCTGTGGACGCCTGTGTCTGTGGATTGCACCAGTTTGTATGACTATGTATATATGATTTGTATGTTGAGTGGGTTTTTACCGCCGTGGTGGCCTTGTCGGCCCGTATGTATATGTATATGCTATTTGCTGGGATATTTCTGAGTGCAGGATATTTGGGTTAATATATAAAACAAAGAAAACTCTGTCGAAATTTCTGTAAAAAATAAGATATCTGTTATTATTTGGCTTTGCATTTGTGTTTGGGTGCCCCACTCAGGCACTAGTCATGGCCCATGGGTTGGGCCGTGATAATTACAATCAGTTGGCCAGATTTTAAATTGAATCCCCCTACACTTTATACCATTTATTTTCAATTTTTTTTAAACCCAATACCCATGCCCAATCCAATTTTAATCCCTTACCCGGCCCAATCCAACACATTATATATACATTAGACCAAACATATACATATATTCCCAACGTGTGACTACGCGCCCCAATTTCCCTTTTATCTTCCTCTTTCCCCTCAACGTTACATTCACTCTCCCATTCCTTTCTTCTTTTTTCAACCAATCGCACAACCCAAAAACCGCAAGAATCTTCCCTCAACGTTCACTCTTCTCTTTCGTGCCTACGTGTTTCCCTTTCCCTCATCCACGTATGATTTCATTGGAGAAGAATCTCCACCCGTCTCGATCGTGCATTCTCCTTCGCGAATCAACAGTCGAAATCCCGAATGGTTGAAGTTTAGGGAACAAATCAAGATTCCCCTCATCCATTTGGGGATTTTTAACAGAGAAACACTAAATTCGTTCCTAATTTCCCTATTTGCCCCAGTGTTTTCCCTCCCATTTTGCCCTAATTCTTGAGGCTATATAATCCCCTTTTATCGCCATTAGGGAGAGATGAGCGACTTTTAATCAAAAACCCTAGTGACCCTCAATCAATTCTCATGACCACACCTACATCTGAAGAGACCCAAAATTCCTTCTTAATGTTCTAGCGATTTTCCATGAAAGCCTGCATAATTACGAAGCCAGAATCGTTAATTTTGAAACCAAGGAAGCTAGTACGAGGTTTCGTTGCTAGTGGTGGATTACAACTCATCACGAAGCTTGGCATCTCAGATTTGATGCTCCAAAAAAGGTAACGCTTTTATCTTGCTCTTCTTTATCTCATCTCGAGTCTCATGCACTGTGTTTGAATGTAAATCTTGAATCTATGTCAAGTTTTTTCTGGTGGCATTTGGTTTGTTTCGACTGGAGATGCTCTTTTGTGACGAGCTAAGACTGTGATCTTGTTATTGGTCATTTTCCAGGGTCATAGAGTCATATTCATTTGTTTTCCTTGTATATTCTATTCAACCTTGCTATTTCAGTTGATTTTTGAGTTTTCCAATTAGTAATGCTGTAAAATAATCTATTCTTCCTCATTTCAATGCCTTGAAAGTTAATTCTTTGATGTGAGCTTCCCAGATTTTCGTGAGTCTTATCTGCATGCTTTGAATCTGTCTTATTTACAAGTTTTGGTTTCATCTGTTACAAAATATGCTGTAATTTCGCATTAGAATTGAGTTGTTCTAACTTTATATTAATGTTTCGTGATTGAGTTGTTGTTCCTTATCCAGGGACTAATTCATTTTTGTATTGTTGTTTACGATTTATGTCATCTGGTTTTAGGCCCTAGTTCATCTTTTTCCATCTCTAGAAATCAGTTTGTTGTTAAATTAACGAAGTTATATTGCTTTAAAGGCTGCTATACCTAAGAAGAGTATGGGTTTTGATATGTTTTACCTTTTGAACCAGCTGCTGTTAGAGTAATTATCATGTTGCTTTAAGTTATGACAAGCCATGTTTCATTTCGCTGTAATCCGTGTTAAGGCCTATAGTTTGAAACCTAGTTGTTTCCAGCATCTCGAAGAAGATCACATTGCTTAGCTTTACAGAACAGTGACTGATTTGTCTCTGTTTTATATGTGTCACTTAGTTTAAAGACTAGACTATTATGTTTCTTCTTGAGCTTATTTTGCTGGAATATTGTCATCTTTTGAGTGCTAATTTCACGCCTCCAAGTCCTATTATTATGAGAATGTAACTTGTTAGTATGCCTTGGCTTTAGCAAGTAAAAGTTAGTCTATTGTGGGTATATTTGGGTGTCTATGTCTTAGTCATTATGTCTTTACCTATTCATTAGATTAGGTTCTTTGTCTGTTAAGAGTTCAAAGGTCTTAGTCATGACTTTTGTTTAAGGATCAAATCATGTTTACTTACCTCTACTCGATTTAAAGATTGTCACTGTCGTACTGATTTTGCATGTTTTAGGATTGGGTTAGGCTTTTGTTGTTTCTAGTTCATCAGGTTCCTTTATCCTTATTGAAATAGGGCTTGCTGAGACAGTTTCTCCATCCCTTGTTAGTATCCTGATTATTTTGTCTTTGATTAGAGTCTATGTGTGGTAATGGCTTTGTCTTTGTTGGAAATTTCTGCGGCTGTCTATTATTAATAGATATATCTTACCATTTCTTTTAGACTTAGAAGGTATAATGTCTCTTTGGCAGTACATTTTTATAAACCAAATGATTCTGTCAGTGTCACACATTGGTTTCATTCTATTTTATGACTGCTTTGAATTTTCTTGCAAGTTTGTTGTATTTAAATGTATGCCCTCATGTTGATTTCTTTCTCAATCCTGGAGGATATTTGCACTGGCAGTGATATTTGAATTTCTTTCGTTTCAATTAAGATCATGTTTCAATTAATCTCTTTATTCATGTACTTATTCATTTCTTTTCTTTATTGTATGAACCCTTGTTTGTGAGTCTATTGGGACTCCTCTATCCTCTTTTGCATTTTCCGGTGGGCCATGAAGGCCCAAGTTTTCTTCTTGAATCAGCTTTAGCATGTCCAGATATAGGGAAGATGGTCCACAGTTTGGAGGAACTGATTTTAAGGGTTTGGAGGCCAAAGAGCAAGCCAGTATACACCTAGTGTATACAATAGGGAATAAGGCAAAAGTCCATTTCGGCAGGCAAGCAGCAGCAAGGAGTATGGCCCAGGCAGGCCCAAAGTGTAGAAATTAGGACAGGTGTGAGCTTGGGTCTGCTGAGCCTAATCTTTATTTTAATTCTCTCTTTTTATTTGCATTTATTATATTATTTGCGATATTTGTTGTTTGACACTAACTCTAACATTATTTAATTGTATTAGGTATTTGTATAATCTAATTAATTTCCCCAATATGACTACTATTTATGTTGATTTTGCTTTAATAATTATTAGTCAACTCTGATTTTGCTTTAATAATTATTAGTCAACTCTTTCAAATTTAGTCAATTTCTTTCAAAATTAGTCAATCCTTTCAAATTTGGTCAACTTCTTTCAAAATTAGCAAATCCTTTTAAACTTAGTCAATTTCTTCCACAATTCGCCAATCCTTTCCAACTTAGTCAAATTTTTTAAAAGGCAGTCAAATGTTTAAATCGTCGGTCAACCGTAAGTTAGCGACCATTTTGAGTGATTAACTTCTCCAAATAGAAATTGAACCCCAACCTTTTCTTTGGTATTTTAAAAGGATTTTTTCGGTTAAGTTTTTTTAATTGTTTTATTGGTTTCCTAATTATCCTTAAAATTAGGTGGCGACTCTTTAAATTTTCAGTAATTTGATTTGTACTTAAATTAATTAAGTGTTAAATTAAATTTTTGAAAATCAAAAGTCACTTTTTTGAATTAACAGAAATGACGACTCCGCTGGGGACTTCAATTATGTTCTAACCATTAGATTAAGTTATTTGACTAACTATTTTAATTTCCTTATTTGTTTAAAATAGATATTGAACTGTCATTGTATTTTCATTGCATATTCCCGCTGACCAACAATTAGAATGCATTAGGATAAGGGCGGTTACGTGGTTATCCACGGCTATCCCTTCAGATAAACCCTTAATCTTTTTTGGAAATAGTAATGGGTAGTTGGTTTGCGGTCATTCCAATGTCATTTACTATTTCACCCCGAAGTTTGTCCAACTCGGGTCCCAGGTCAAATTGAAACCAATTCTAGTCAGCCTAAGATCGAACAAAACCAAATCCCTATTTTTAGGCATTTTCCTAGGTCGACCCAATACGTAAGGGGCATTGGACCCATTAGAAAGACTGCCCTAACTCCAAAGTGGCCCCCGACCCAATTGGACGATCATATCTATGTGTTTAAAATTTAAAGGTTGTATATGTTATTTGTGAACCATTGTCCTTTGGGGATGGAAGTTTATTTTAACAACTTAGCTAAGGTTAGATCTTCACAAGGTACTACTTCATCCAAAGATGGTCAGGATTGCCAAGAAGTTCAAGAAGGAAGATTTATTTGAAGGCTTAGATTAGTGTTGTACCCCTGTGTGGGACTGATTACTTTTGTATCCCCTTTCCCATATTTATGTATCCCTATTTGGTTTATTCATAAAGCTTGTATAAATATTATGGGACAATGGGATGTTTCAAATTGCGTATACATCTTTCAAATCGTTAGGCCTACCCTTGGCACCAAAGGGTCACATATCTGTTTAGGACACACAATATCTGTTTACGTGATATATTTTAAAACTGTTTATGTGATTATGTTGCTTTATTTGAAGACTTCTAGTCCACTTCTTTTCTAAAGTTTTTAGAATCCCCTAAGCACATAAATCAAGTCACTATCAAAAGTTCGTCCAAATACTCTTCGAATCTCAAGTTTCTCAACAAAATCGAACTCCACTCTCAAAATCCTAAAATCTTACTCTTTATTTGACAAGAGGTGAATTTTCCATTTCAATTCGGAAAAGATTCAAGCTTGCCAAATTACGTAGGGCTTGATTTTTCCTTCGTAAGATACGTAGGCAGCCTTTCAAGGCTCAGCCCTTCATTTTAGAAAAGATTATTTTTTCTCTGCCGTCCTTCCTTACAAAGGAATCATCAATTTCAAAAGATGTGAGGAAATACTTTCAAAACATCTCCCTGATTCACAAATCTTGAATTTAAATAGGCAATATTTTGCCTATTTAGTTATTTTCCTATATTCATGGGTTAGTATGTCTTCGAACAATGCAACTATTATATGTTTATTCTTCTGTGTGATATTTTGCATTATTTAGTATGAACAAGGACTAACACTTTTATCTTTTGAGTTATTTTTCATTCGACAGGTACTTAGAATTGATCTATGTTGAGAAAATGACAGGACATCCATACTTCACGAGGTTTAAGAATTCCAAAGATTCCTTCCCTAACCAAAGTCTGTCGAAAGGGAAAGAAAAAATGACTGAGAATAGTGAGGGCATTGATTCAACTAAAGTTAAGGTAATAGACTTTGCAATTGCCACAGAACAAGTTGATTGCACAACTAATGCAACAAATTACCAAAATGAGGGCTGAGATACAAAAGAATTAAGATCCGACGAACCTAGTTGCCGCCACTGATACTCATGCTCCAGATGATGAAAGGCCTTCATTTCATTTTCCTCCTCAGAATCCAACTACCAAACATGCTTCAAAAGATTCGATCGTTATTACTATCCAAAAGACTCTCATCATCGACTTAACCACTCCTAAGCTTTATCATGCTAGCATATCACACCAAACACCACCTTCTCTTCAAAGCCTAAATTCTAACAACCCTCAAATATATCCATCCGCATATCAAAACCCTAATTCAAACGTTCAAAATCCACCAGCTACTCAACCCATATCCCCAAAAGACCTTTTTCATATTCCAACACCATCAGAAGCATACATTCCCTTCATCCCATATTCCAACCATTATGAGGAGATGGAGAAGGAATGGAAGGCCAGGGAGGAGATGGCCAAGTTGGACATAAAGGAAGAAATTGCAAAGGCTATGAAATAATTTTACTATACACCAGATGTTGCAGGATTGGAGTATGAGGATTTGTGCATTCACCCCTATCTAAACCTCCCATAAGGGTTCAAAATACTAAAGTTTGACACTTTCAATGAAAATGGAAATCCTTTGGCCAATCTGAGAGCATATTGTGATCAACTTGTAGGTGTCAAGAAAAATGAGGCATTAATAATGTGATTTTTCGATCAAAGCCTGAGCGGGAAGCCTTAAAATGGTTTGCTTCCTAAGAAATGAACCGGTGATCCAGTTGGAATCTTTTGGTCCATGACTTTATCAAAAGATTTTCTTATAACATTAAAATTGTTCCTGATTGATACTCTTTGGAGAAAATCAAATAGAAGTCTACTGAGAGCTATCGAGAATATGCTTACTGTTGGAGGAAAGAGGCTGCAATGGTTAGACCTCCTATGACCGAGCAAGAGATCAGCAAAGTCTTCCTACGCATTCAAGAGCCAAAGTACTTTGATAAGATATTGCCTTTTATGGAAGCAAAGTTCGGCGAAATAGTTAAAGTTGACAAGACTATCGAATACGGTCTTGGGACAGGAAAAATCGCCCAAATAACTAATCAAACAGGATGTTCAGTTCTATCAAGGAGGAAGAGGAAAGATGTTTCTTCCATTTCATCTGAACCAAGATCAAAGCATGTCAAATTTGATGGTCAAAAGCATTCACTATCCAATACCTATCCCTAAGCTCCACAAAATCTCTACCCAATTTTTCCTGTCCAATCAAATTTTCAGGCTCCACTATCAAATTATCAAAATATCCTTCAAATTTTCAAACTCCATGGTCAAATTACCAGAATATCTTTCCAAATGTCCAAGCTCCATTGCTAAATTACCAAAATATCCCTCCAAGCTGCCAAACTCCACAATATTCAAAGTTTCAAGTGTCAGCACTTACTTTCCAAAATCCCCTAAACTACTGTCAGGTGCCCCTATCTTTAAGAAGTAATTGCAATATTTACCATCCAAATCTTGTGAAGAGAACTCCTCGAGTCTTTACTCCTTTAGTTGAAAGTCGAACCTAACTTTATGAAAGATTAAAAGCAGCAAGCATGCTCCATCCTATAAAAGGAAGACCAGCCAATCCTTTGGGGAAATTTTATGGAGCAGACCACAAATGTGCTTATCATTCAGGAGCAGTAGGCCATACCACTGAGAATTGCATCAACTTGAAACACAAAATTCAAGACTTGATTGATCATAGGATTGTCACTCTTTAGACTATCACTCCTAGTGTCAATAGTAATCTTTTCTCTATCATCAGTAGGTGACTATTAATACGATGAAAGTCAATGAAGATTGGTGTATGGAGAAAGCTATGATTCCAGCGAACTTCGACCATTGTGAGGAAATTATAGTCTCTTTAAGCAAAATAGCAAAATCTGAATTTGTGATCATCACACCTTACCAAGCTTCTGCTTCAACGCTTGAGAAGAAGAATGAGGTCGTCGCACCTTACCATAACTATTGCCTCACTCATATCAGTCTTTGCCAATGTAAAATCATGACAAGGACAATGGTCTAAGGGAAGGAATCTAGAATTTATTCAAAGAAGATGGTGCTCCGCTTATCGAGACACTAGGCGGTACAAGACACCAAGTCAAGAGAGCAAATGATTAATTAGACGTCCACTCTGCTTCTGATTCTTTGGTTATCTTGATAGATAAAGACATCTTTTTATATTACTTCAAAATTGGTGGTACTCCAAAGAGGCTCGAGGCCTACCTTTATTTACTTCGTTATGCTTTAATTCTCTCATAATATTTTGAAAAAGGGCAAATTGCCCTGTGGCTATACCAAAACTTTTCTTTATTTCTTTCTTTCAGTTGAAAGTTCCTTTTATTGACGGAACTTTGCTTATTTCAATTTTTCTATCTAAACAAAATTTGTTTATGATTTTAGTAAAATAATTCAAAAAATCTGTTATATTATGTCATGTCACAAGCTGAATGAACAAAATGAGGTGAATATTGATAAAGTGCTCTAAGAGTATGATGAAGAGACTGTGACATCTGAACCATTTGTCCAAGTTGAAACAACTCAAGCTTGAAATTGGAGATCTAAGAAGACAAAAACACCAGAGAAGTTAGAATCAGTATTTATTTGACAAAGACCCGAAGGAAATACTCATCAACTTGTTGAAGAGTACATTAACGTATTCACCTGATCATATAACGATGTGTCAGGATTTAGCATAAGCATCACTCACCATAACTTGACGATCAAATCAAGAGGCACTATGTTTGGAGATTTAGAGTTTTCTTTTATCTCTTTTTTCCTGTAATTGCATGATTTTCTTGTAATCATTTCTATGTTTATTATCAGATTATTCTCCTTTGTAACAAACTATGTTTGACTTGAATTCGCAAGAATGAGATACGTAGGCGGTCTATGTCAGCCTTAGTGATTTTCTTATTTAAATATGATATGTTTCTCTACCTCCCAAGATGAGAACTACATTTGATCTGATTCCACTCCCAACGAGATACGTAGGCACCACAATAGCTTGGTCATACTCCTATAAAGGAAACTGGGACAAAATTTTTGAGATGGAACTCAAAAATTCTAAACAAGATGTCCATCTTCAACAAATCGGAGTTCAAAGCATGTTAAAATTTCAACTGGGACAGAATTTTTGAGAAAGATCTGAAAAATTCCTAAGGTGCTTCTAATAAGTTATTGACCATTTACAACATTTAAACTGAGACAAAAATTTTGAGGTTGCCCTCAAAATTTTGCTAAGCATCATTACAAGTCTGTAAGTCGCCCTAAGGACTCTCAGCCTGATCAGGAATTCAAAGTCAACTGCGACACACCAAGGAATCTATATCAAAAGTCGAACATGTTCATCTAAGCTTTACGTAACATGACAATTGGCAGTGATTTTTCTCAAAAAACCTTTTCTAAATTTGTTGTTTCTAACGATCTTCTCTTATGTTGAATATTTTGTCAAAATGTATATTTTCTACCTTCTGTTTACCAAGAGGTGGGAGGTCAAAACTATTTATCAGGGGACAAGATAAGGAGCAGACAACCGAAGAATCAACACAGATCAATTCACTTTGAAACTAAGAAATTTTTTGTGGATATAGGAAAAATTTTTGCAGGTCTTATCTACAAGAGAATAGCCGAGACAAAAATAGTTTTGTCTCACTCAAATCCCCAATAATTTATCACATCTCATGCATCACGAAGAGAGTCATTTTACTTTCAAGTTGTCGAGAGGTCCATTTCATCATGCATCGCGGAGAGAGTCATTTTACTTTCAAGTTGTCGAAAGAACCATTTCATCATGCATTGCGGAGAAAGTCATTTTATTTTCAAGCTACCGAGAGGTCCATTTCATTATTCATCACGGAGAGAGTCATTTTACTTTCAAGTTGTTGAGCGGTCCATTTCTTATTCATCGCGGAGAGAGTCATTTTATTTTCAAGTTGCCGAGAGGTCCATTACATCATTCATCATAGAGAGAGTCATTTTACTTTCAAGATGCCGAGAAAGCCATTTCATCATGCATCACAGAGAGAGTCATTTTACTTTTAAGTTGCTGAGAGGTCCATTTCATCATGCATCGCGGAGAGAGTCATTTTAATTTCAAGTTGCCGAGAGGTCCATTTGATCATGCATCGCAGAGAGAGTCATTTTACTTTCAAGTTGCCGAGAGGTCCATTTCAACATGCATCGCAGAGAGAGTCATTTTTATTTTCAAGCTGCTGAGAGTTGCCTAGAGGGCCATCGCATATTCATCGCTGAGAAGACCATTTTATTTTCAAGTTACCGAGAGGGCCATATAATAATTGCTTCATATTTATTCATTATGTGTCACGTCAAAGAGAAAAATACATATCGAATATGGTAAAAGATACCATCTCTAACTCAAATTATAATTTTACTAACATTTTATTTTAGTTATATTGAGAGCATCTGAAAGGGTGAATTTTCAAAACAAACCACAGGTGTGACGCCATCAAGTAGGATACAGCACAATATGGAACTTTTTTCTTATTAGCGAACTGGGACATAGTCTGAAGAGGGGTGTCAAACCCTTCGGACACGAGCTGGGAAATGACTACCACCACAATCCAACTATACCCTTGTCAAAAGGCATGTGGGTAACTCTTCGAGTTCGTTAATTTTTAGTTTCACCTTCGGACAATCTTAACTCTCACTGGAGGTAATCTTCTGATCCGAGTGACAATATACTAAGAATTTTGAAAATTATGACTGTGTAAGTTCTCAATTATGAATGTGAAGAGCTCCACATTTATGGTTAAGAGGTTGCAAGTCTTTTTTTCATGATTCAATCTGTTTGTCACTCTTCCTGAACCAGGGGTTATCTCAGAATAAGAGATTTTCTCTTCAACCGATGGAGTCGAACTACAAGCAGCTTGATTCCTAGGTTCAAGGACATATAGGCAGGTTCAATTTTGAAAATTGACTGTATTCTAACATTTTCTCTTAAAATCTCATCCCCAAGCATTTTGATTTCTCCATAATTTGATATTGGGATAACTTTTAAATTCTTTCAAAATCGTGTGTAAAATTAAGCGTTTTGAGCTACAAGTGGCTTGAATTCTCATGTAACCTGAGATATGTTGGAAACCCAATGCTATGGTCTGGCCGTAATTTCCCAAAGTCCATACCAAAGGCTTTTCAGAAGATGAAGATGTGGGTCGGCTAAATATTGGATTAGTCAAGTTTCTTTGTTCACGATCCCTTTTATCGATCATATTAAAAGAAAGGGACAAGTCATACAACCCAAAATCATTTCATCATGCACGACCAGTGATGGGGAGATTATGTTTGCCGTGAACTTCAACTCAGGACTTTATGCTGGTCTTATGATATCATGAGAAAGAGATGGAGAAAATTAGAAATGAAGGGACTTCCTCATAAGAACAACTACATCCAAGGCATTTATAATTATGTAGAAAGACTAGTTATGTAGAGGCTTTTGTTTATTTTGCATGCACTTTGACCCTCTTTTGGTAGTTTTATACTTGTCCTTGGAACTTAGAGGACAATCTAAGACTTGTTATATCTCATATTAGTGGCAGTTCTATTACTCAATTGCATGTTTATGTCAATTACAGTTTTGGCTTTGAACATTACATTGTCAAGAAACGTTGATCTGTTTGCCCATCTTTTCTATTCAATATAATGTAGCATTGTTGATTACTCAGAAGGTCACTCAACTAATAGAAACTGAGAAACAAAGTCACTCTGCTTTTGGTTCCATAAGTTAGTCATAGGCTGATTAAAGAGGCAATATCAAGTGTACTAATTACGCAGAGAAGCAATTCTGAAATGTCTCAATGCGTCTTTCTTTTGCGAAGCAAAAGAAATATGGAAAAGGCTTTACGTCCCTTATTCAGAATATTCTTTTTAAATCTTCTTCCTATCTCTATTATTTTTCTACAAGTAATTTGGAAATCTTCCTAGTTTGGGTAGTGAAATAACTCATCCAGATTTAATAAACTGATATGGTCTTTCGTTAAAATATACTAGTAACTTAGAGAAAGTTCATTCAACAACTATAGCTCCATAACCACCTTCATTCCCTTTCTTACCCTCAGCTGTCTCTTGCATAAAACAAGTAAAGCAAAGGCATTAGGCCCCAAAATTTTTGGGGCCCTATTTTCACTACTAATAAGTTTTAAAATATCATATCATATATCATATATATAACTAAAAGTGGGAAGACCCTAGGTTGAAAGTTGGATTATCGTTTTGCTCCTACGTCACTATATATTTACCCTTCTGTCATTACTTATTAAATATTAATTTTATTTTAATTAATAATTCTAATAACTAGGTTTACACGCCAGTTTGCTGCTTTTCATATAACGTATGCCTTTTCTCTTCCTACACGTTTTCATCTTCTTTTGTTGATCCACTTAATTAATCCTCCAAAGGTTAGGCTGTTGAATCAACTTCTTTACTCTCATTGTAACAACCTTTTTCATGTTAACGAGGATAAATAATTGTCTAAGTAACAGCTATCTCACTATCTCTTGATATTCTTCAATGAACTCTCTATATAATCTGATGAATAGAGTGGGTTTGTCCCATCAGTGTATTACTCCTTTCTGCCTAAACCAAGTACATTGTCGCTAGGTACTTTTGCTTTCTTCCCTTTATGAGTTGATTCGCTTTCTTTTATCCAAAGTTTGAAATTCTAAAGATACCGAGTCTGGTTGTTTTCCTATTACTAATGCCTATCATTTTCCTTTAAGAGTCTGTACGTGAAAAGTCATATGTAGTTGTGTTTACAGAAGTTTTGAATTTTTACAAGTTTATTCAGAATATTCTTTTTAAATCTTCTTCCTATCTCTATTATTTTTCTACAAGTAATTTGGAAATCTTCCTAGTTTGGGCAGTGAAATGACTCATCCAGATTTAATAAACTGATGTGGTCTTTCGTTAAAATATACTAGTAACTTAGAGAAAGTTCATTCAACAACTGTAGCTCCGTAACCACCTTCATTCCCTCCCTTACCCTCAGCTGTCTCTTGCATAAAACAAGTAAAGCAAAGGCTTTAGGCCCCAAAGTTTTTGGGGCCCTATTTTTCACTACTAATAAGTTTAAAAATATCATATCATATATCATATATATAACTAAAAGTGGAAAGACCCTAGGTTGAAAGTTGGATTACCGTTTTGCTCCTACGTCACTATGTATTTACCCTTCTGACATTACTTATTAAATATTAATTTTATTTTAATTAATAATTCTAATAACTAGGTTTACAAGCCAGTTTGCTGCTTTTCATATAATGTATGCCTTTTCTCTTCCTACACGTTTTCATCTTCTTTTGTTGATCCACTTAATTAATCCTCCAAAGGTTAGGCTATTGAGTCAACTTCTTTACTCTCACTGTAACAACCTTTTGCATGTTAACGAGGATAAATAATTGTCTAAGTAACAACTATCTCACTATCTCTTGATATTCTTCAATGAACTCTCTATATAATCTGATGAATAGAGTGGGTTTGTCCCATCAGTGTATTACTCCTTTCTGCCTAAACCAAGTACATTATCGCTAGGTACTTTTGCTTTCTTCCCTTTACGAGTTGATCTGCTTTCTTTTATCTAAAGTTTGAAATTCTAAGGATACTGAGTCTGGTTGTTTTCCCGGTACTAATGCGTATCATTTTCCTTCAAGAGACTGTACATGAAAAGTCATATGTAGTTGTGTTTACAGAAGTTTTGAATTTTTACAAGTTTATTCAGAATATTCTTTTTAAATCTTCTTCCTATCTCTATTATTTTTCTACAAGTAATTTGGAAATCTTCCTAGTTTGGGCAGTGAAATGACTCATCCAGATTTAATAAACTGATATGGTCTTTCGTTAAAATATACTATTAACTTAAAGAAAGTTCATTCAACAACTGTAGCTCCGTAACCACCTTCATTCCCTTCCTTACCCTTACCCTCAGCTGTCTCTTGCATAAAACAAGTAAAGCAAAAGCTTTAGGATCCAAAATTTTTGGGGCTCTATTTTTCACTACTAATAAGTTTTAAAATATCATATCATATATCATATATATAACTAAAAGTGGGAAGACCCTAGGTTGAAAGTTGGATTACCGTTTTGCTCCTACGTCACTATGTATTTACCCTTCTGCCATTACTTATTAAATATTAATTTCATTTTAATTAATAATTCTAATAACAAGGTTTACACGCCAGTTTTCTGCTTTTCATATAACGTATGCCTTTTCTCTTCCTACACGTTTTCATCCTCTTCTGTTGATCCACTTAATTAATCCTCCAAAGGTTAGGCTGTTGAATCAACTTCTTTACTCTCATTGTAACAACCTTTTGCATGTTAACGAGGATAAATAATTGTCTAAGTAACAGCTATCTCACTATCTCTTAATATTCTTCAATGAACTCTCTATATAATCTGATGAACAGAGTGGGTTTGTCCCATCAGTGTATTACTCCTTTCTGCCTAAACCAAGTATATTGTCGCTAGGTACTTTTGCTTTCTTCCCTTTATGAGTTGATCTGCTTTCTTTTATCCAAACTTTGAAATTCTAAGGATACCGAGTCTGGTTGTTTTTCCGATACTAATGCCTATCGTTTTCCTTCAAGAGACTGTACGTGAAAAGTCATATGTAGTTGTGTTTACAGAAGTTGTGAAATTTTACAAGTTTTGGAGAAATCTATATGTAACAGAAGATTAAAATACCCCTATTAGAATCCAAAGATTGAAGATATGATGTTTTTCTAGTTTTCCTGTCAGTTTCTGACGGATGAATTTCATAAGAAATCCTGTTATAATCACTATCTTCATCATTATTCACAGATTTATATGTTGAGTGGATCCCTCCAAATGGAGGGCCCATATGACAATTTCCTCAATAATTGCTGCACAATCCATTTGAACACCTGTTCAATTGAAGGCTGTGTATATCAACAACTTTTTGACAAATGAAAATGGTTGGCTACCAACTATTTTCTTTGTCAAAAGTTGAATACAATTGCAGGCAAAGTTTTTCCTATGAAAGGATCACTTCAGCTCCTTCATTTAACATCAAAAAGAGAGAAAAATACAGAGAGAGCCACAGAGAGAAAGTGAGTATTTTTCTTCTGTGACGTATACCATAGACTATAAAATAAACTAGTCTGTGAAGAAAAATAGAGTGCATGCTTAGAAAATATTTTTCTTAAAAGAAATAGTGTGACAAAAATAGTGAGACTATTTTTGATATTTTTCCTTGAGAGCCTACTATGTGTAATAGTAGAAGAAATTGTACACTTGTGCCTACTATTTGTAATAGTAGAAAAAATATAATAGAAGTGTTGATTTGTGGACGTAGCCCAAAGATTTTGGATGAACCATATTAAATTTTCTGGTGTCTATTTTTACTTTATTTATTCCTTCTAAATTTTATTGCTCACTCCGCTACGTGAGCCTTAATAAGTGGCATCAGAGCCTGGTCTAGGTTCATGGAAATAGAGGTAAAGACAAGCAAAATGATTAACCTGAATGGTTCAAACTATTGTGTCTAGAGAAGCAAAATGAAGGATCTTCTCATGATTACAAAGATGCACTTGCCAGTATTCTCTACCATCAAACCAAAAGGGATGTGAGAAGATGAGTGGGTGTTTGAGCATGAACGAGTTTGTGGATATATTCAACACTTTATCGATAACAATGTTTAATCATATTTGTAACGAAACTCATGACAGAACACTATGGAACAAGCTAGAGCAGTTGTATGCTTCAAAGACCGATAATAACAAATTATTTTACTTAGCCTAGTTGATGGAAGTAAAATATCAAGGAAACACTTCTGTAGATGATCACCTAAATAACATAGAAGGAATGCTGGACCAGCTATCGACAATGGGCATAAAGTTTGATGATGAGATAACTGCTTTTATGATTTTAGCTTCTTTACCAAAGTCATGGGAAACTTTGAAAGTTTCATTGACAAATACTGCACCAAATGGTGTAGTAAGCATGGAAGCTATTAAGAGTAGTATATTAAATGAAGAAATGAGATGTAGATCTCAAGGTTCAACCTCTTTCTCAGAATCAGAAATTCTGATTACTGAAAAGAGTGGGAGAAGTCAAGTGAAGGGTTTAAGTTCCAGAGACAGGAGTCGAGGAAAGTCAAACTAATATGCAAATGTCCATTACTGCAAGAAGAAAGGTCACATCAAGTAATTTTGTTGAAAATTCAATAGTAATCGGCAAAATAATAGAGACAAGAAGGGAAAGACAAATAGTGATGATGAACAAGGAAATCTTGTCAACGAGTTCAACATCAGCTGTGACAGTGAGATTGTTAGTCAATTAACTTAAGATACTAGTTGGGTAATTGATAGTGGTGCAACCATTCAAGGTAGGAAGCTTTGGGTATCTCAAGAGAAGTACATTGAAAAAGTACTTCAGAGATTCAATATGGGCAAGGCTAAAGTGGTTAGTTGTCCACTTACTAATCACTCATCTTACACACATGGAGACTATGGTGTTCTAAAGATGGGAAATGGAAACTTGTCAAAAGTTATTGGCAAGGGAGATGTCTGTTTGGAAATGGATAATGGCATGAAACTTCTTCTAAAAGATATAAGGCACATCCCTAACATGCGCCTAAATTTAATGTCTATAGGTAAGCTTGATGATGAAGGTTTCCAAAACAGTTTTGGAAATGGAAAATGGAAGCTTACCAAAGGCTCCCTTATCATTGCAAGAGGACACAAACTCTCAAAACTATATGTGATGCAAACAAAGGTGTCTGATGTATCTATAAATGTGACGAAAAATGATAATACCGCATGTTTATGGCATAAGAGACTTTGCCACACTGGTGAAAAGGGGATATCTAAATTGGTGAAAGATAAAGTTCTACCTGATTAGATCAGGTATCATTGAAGAAATGTGAAGATTGTTTAGTTGGGAAACAGAACAGAGTCTCTTTCCATAGTTCTCTACCTTCCAGAATGGAGAATGTTTTAGATTTGATTCACTCTGACATGTGTGGTCCACTACCGAAGTCACTTAGTAGAGTCAGATATTTTGTGACCTTCATTGATAACCATTCGAGGAAGACCTGGACTTATACCATTAAGTCCAAGGATCAAGTGTTAGGAGTCTTCAAATAATTTCATGCCTCAGTTAAGAGAGAAACTGGGAAGAACATCAAGTGTGTCCGCACAGACAATGTCGGAGAGTTTATTGGATCATTTCATGCTTGTTGCAAAAAGCATGGTATTAGATATCAAAGGATGCCTCCAAAGACACCACAGTTAAATGGTTTAACTGAGAGGATGAATCGAACCTTGATAGAAAGAATAAGGTGTTTACTCTTTCATTCAAAGCTAGATAAATCTTTTTAGAGTGAAGCACTACTTACAGCAGTGTATATGCTAAACCGCTCACCATGTGCTCCACTTCAATATGAAGTTTCGGAGAAAATTTGGTCAGGCAAGAATGTTTCTTACAAACATTTATGAGTATTTGGGTGCAAAGCTTTTGTTCATGTTCCAAAGGATGAAAGGCAAAAGCTTGATATCAAAACACGGTAGTGTGTGTTTATTGTCTATGGTCAAGATGAATTTGGCTATAGGTTCTATGATCCGGTGCATAAGAAGCTAATTAGGAGTCAAGATGCTGTCTTTATTGAGGTCAACCACCAATAGCTGGAGAGTCTCCAGTACCCTTAAGAAGATCTAGTAGATATGTTCAGCCTTCTACTAGGTACCCAGTTGATCAGTGGATTACACTGACTGACGGAGGAGAACCAAAAAGCTTCAGTGAGGCAATGGATGATTTAAACAAGGAAAAATGGATGGAAGCCATGCAAGATGAAATGAAATCCTTGCATGAGAATAAAACATTTGATCTCGTGAAATTGCCTAATAGTAAAAGAGCATTGAAGAATAAATGGGTGTTCAGAATCAAACATGAAGAACACAGAGTCCATCCACGCTTTAAAGTGAGATTGGTTGTCAAAGGTTTCAGTCAAAAGAAGGGCATTGACTTTGACGAGATATTTTCACCTGTTGTAAAATGACATCCATTTGTACTGTGCTAGGGCTAACTGCAAGTTTCAATTTGGCAATTGAGCAAATGGATGTGAAAACTGCTTTTCATCATGGAGATCTAGAAGAAGAAATTTACATGGAACAACCAGAGGGTTTCAAAGTGAAGGGAAAAGAGGATTATGTCTGCAGATTGAAAAAAAGTTTATATGGCTTGAAACAGGCACCAAGACAATGGTACAAGAAGTTTGAGTCTTTTATACGAGAGCAAAGCTTCAAGAAAACTACTGCAGATCAATGCGTGTTTATCAATAAATTCTTTGAAGATGATTTTGTTATCCTTCTACTATATGTAGATGATATATTGATCATTGGAAAAAATATTTCAAGAATCAACAGTCTAAAGGTACAATTGAGTAAGTCTTTTGCAATGAAAGACTTAGGATCAACAAAACAAATTCTTGGCATGAAAATTATAAGAGATAAAACTACTATGTATCAGATTCAAACTTTTCAAATTCCTACCGACCTCTCAAATTATGTAAGCATAACAAAGAGAGGCAACACATCAGGAATATGTCCACTCAACTTATTGTTATCCAGAGAAGTACATTGAAAAAGTACTTCAGAGATTCAATATGGGCAAGGCTAAAGTGGTTAGTTGTCCACTTACTAATCACTTTAAATTGAGTTCTAGTATGTGCCCTTCTACTGACAAGGAGAAGGAAGAAATGGTTAGAATACTATATACCTCAATAGTTGGATATTTGATGTATGCCATGGTATGTACATGACCAGATATTGCTCATTCGATTGGAGTAGTAAGTCATTTCCTTTCAAATCCTGGAAAGGAACATTGGACAACTGTTAAATGGATTCTCAGGTATCTTTGAGGTACATCCAAAATATGCTTATGTTTTGGAGAAATCCTGGAAAGGCACATTGGACAACTGTTAAATGGATTCTCAGGTATCTTTGAGGTACATCCAAAATATGCTTATGTTTTGGAGAGGCAGAACTTATGTTATTTGGATACACAGATGCATATTTAGTTGACGATATTGACTAAAAAAAGTCTACATCCAGATACCTGATTACATTTGCAGGGGGAGTTGTGTCTTGACAGTCGAAATTGCAAAAGTGTATTGCATTATCTTCTACAGAAGCAGAATTTATAGCACAACAGAAGCTTGCAAAAAGTTGTTATGGATGAAGGAATTTCTTAAAGAACTGGATGTCAAACAAAACAAGTTAGAGATGTTTTGTGACAATCAAAGTGCCATCCACCTTTGTAAGAATGCTTCCTTTCACACAAAGTCCAAACATATCGATATAAGATATCGTTAGATAGCTGATGCATTGGAGAAGAAGCTACTATAACTTCAAAAGATCCATATTGATGAAAATGGATTGGATATGATGAAAAAGATTCTGCCAAGGGAGAAGTTCGAGTATTGTCAAACAACTGCAGAAATGACAGATTCCTCCATTTGTCGGGAGGGGGAGAATTATTGAGTGGGTCCCTCCAAATGGAGGACCTATATGGCAATTTCCTCAACAATTGCTGCATAGCCCATTTGAACAACTGT
>DF357523.1:12986-31022 GCA_000787875.1 Solanum virginianum
ATCTAGTTCTGATATCCTTTGCTAGTGCGTCAAGCCGACTGTAGATGGATTCCTTTAAAATACTTCCAATTCCTTGCTCTCGAGGTGTGATAGTACAATGCTCCCCATGTTGCTGCAAGCATAATCTTCTTAAACTGGTTACATCTCTTACTTTTGATAGTCAACAACACTGATATCTGTCCATGCTTCAATTTTGCGACTTCTTTGGTCCAGTCACAATGACAAAACAAATGAGAAACTGTTTCTTGTAATTATTTATCACATAATAATAAGTATCATCATTAATTGATATATTCATCTTAAGCAATTTGTCCTTAGTAAGGAGCTTGTTTCGTGGAGCAAGCTATACAAGGACCATTTGATCTTATGTTTTATCAAAATCCAAGTTGTCCGAATACATTCCTCTACGTCCTTCCAGTTTTGTGTCTTTTCCTTCTTCCTTATACTTCTTCTGTTTCGTCATTTATCTTCGTCCTTTTTTTTTTTTTTTTTAATAATTTGATATATTGAAAACGTGAGTTGTTTTGAGTAAATTATATATTAAAAGACTTAAAGCATCGAGAATTTCATATCTAAATTTTGAGACTATATAGAGGTGATTTTGAATTGATCGAAATTGAATTATTAATGTAAGACTTAAAGCACCGAGAATTTCATATCTAAATTTTGAGACTATATAGAGGTGATTTTGAATTGATCGAAATTGAATTATTAATGTATATTTCTTTTATACTCAGTCATATGTAGTTAAGTTATATTCAACTTTTTGAGTGTATCATAATGTATATTATATAACTCATGTATAGGTAAGTTATATTGTATAATTAGTGTATACTTTTTATGATTTTTGGCAAGCTATATTGTATTAATTAGTGTATATTTTCTATCACTTTGATCATTTTTATGTAAATAAAATATGACTAGATTTATGTTAGACTGCAAAATACTGTTTACAATCCATTTCCTAGTGCAATCTCCCCGTTATTTGACTCTGACATAAAATTTACTAATTAAATAAATCTCCATAGAAAATGTAATCCATATTTTAAATGTATACTCCTTTCGTTCACTTTTACTTGTCACTATGTCATTTATCGATGTCAAACTATGTGAACGTTGATCAATATTTTAAGATGTATTTTTTCTTTATATTAATATGAGAACGATAATAACTTATAACTTTTTTCGTGCAGTGTTTAGTCAAGTTAATCTCGAAAAACAAAATAATGATAAGTAAAAGTGAAGACAGAAGTATATTTTTTGACTTGTACATTTAATTAGTGATGGTGAATAAAAGGTACTTAGAAATCAGAATTTGCTATGAAAATAGGTCAAATAGATGACAAAGTGCCACTAATAAATTAGGAGCTAGCTCCTTGTTTGGTATAAGATGAATAAAATCTTGAAAAGTTTGAATTTGAATATATATACACACTTCCCTTTTTATTTGATTTGTTTTCTCTCTTGCATGATTGCATGCTTCTTATCTTGTGTGTTGTTACTTATTATGACTTCATTTGACGATACAATAATTTCAAATAATGCAAAGAAAGAAATCATTGTCGGCCTGATGGGCTGATGGCCCATTGAAACATCTGGAGAAATCAAATGAAAGGTCTCGAAAGAAGAGAAAATTAAAAAAAATATGGTAGTTACTATATTTGATAATACATGATACAGTTTCAGTTCATTAACCAACCATATCTTAATAACTAGTGTTCAATACACTTTTTCCACCTTTAATTTCTTTTCCTGCATTATCTTTAGTTTTCTCACGCATACACACACTTCTAGAGCAAAAGTGGGTGAGATAACTGTGTATATATACAGTTATGTATAGAACATTGATCATCACTTGCAGTAAACTTTCTTCATATCCTGGAAACTTGTTGAATTCCTCTGCTTACTCTGTTTCTATGGCTCCAAGCTTGAACAAGAATGCCCCACAAGTAATGGCCGGGCTAATAGACGATAACACAAAGCCATTGTCCATCACCCTTAAAGGCTCCAAGTTTTTAGCCAATGGTCATCCTATACTTACTCATGTTCCTGCCAATGTCATTGCCACTCCATCACAATTCATGTCCAAAGATCTTACCTTGGGCTGCTTTGTTGGATTCGACTCCGACGAGGCCCGAAGTTGCCACGTGGTCCCCATTGGTAAGCTCAGGGATATAAAGTTCATGAGCATATTCAGATTTAAAGTATGGTGGACCACTCATTGGGTAGGGAAAAACGGTAGAGACATCCAATATGAGACGCAAATGTTAATACTAGACAAATCTGAAAACGATCATCGTCCTTATGTTCTGATACTTCCGATTCTAGAAGGTCCCTTCAGAGCCTCGTTCCAGCCTGGACGTGACGATGATTTGGACGTCTGTGTGGAGAGTGGATCAACTAAGGTTTGTGAATCCAGGTTCAGGACTTGCATTTATATGCACGTAGGGGAGGACCCCTACCAAATGGTGAAGAATGCTATGAAGATTATAAGATTACATTTAGGGACTTTCAAGTTGCTTGAAGAGAAGTCACTTCCAGGAATAGTAGATAAATTTGGTTGGTGTACTTGGGATGCTTTTTACCTTAATGTAAATCCAGAAGGGGTAATGGAAGGGGTTAAGGACCTAGTAGAGGGTGGGTGCCCTCCAGGATTAGTCTTAATTGATGATGGATGGCAATCGATTTGCCACGATGATGATGATCCTATAATTGATCAAGAAGGAATCAACAGGACTGCTGCTGGTGAACAGATGCCATGTAGGTTAATAAAGTTTGAAGAGAATTATAAATTTAGGGACTATGAGAGTCCCAGCGGAAAGGGGAAGGGGATGAGGGCGTTTGTGAAGGACCTAAAGGACAAATTTAAGAGCATTGAGCATGTGTACGTATGGCACGCGTTGTGTGGGTACTGGGGTGGAATTAGGCCTAATGTACCAAACATGCCAGAGTGTAGGGTCATTAGTCCTAAGCTGTCACAGGGTTTGCAGATGACTATGGAGGATTTGGCTGTTGACAAGATTGTGAATAATGGAGTTGGATTAGTCCCACCAGAGAAAGTTCATGAAATGTACGAAAGATTGCATTCACATCTCGAATCTGCTGGAATTGATGGAGTCAAGGTGGATGTTATTCATGTAAGTTATAAACTGAAAAATTATTGTTCTTTCTTTGCTTGAATGATGCTACAAAGTTTATGATTTCACACTCTTGTTAAAGCAGTTGCTGGAGATGTTATCAGAGGATTACGGAGGACGAGTGGAACTGGCTAGAGCATACTATAAAGCCTTAACTGATTCAATAAGGAAACATTTTAAAGGGAACGGTGTCATCGCTAGCATGGAACATTGCAATGACTTTATGTACCTTGGGACAGAGACTATTGCTCTTGGACGTGTAGGTAAGTGTCAAACATTTTAAAGATGTATTTATAAAAGAAATTTACACAGCGCGTATTAATACTGAATCTTGAATTCTTGATTATCAGGAGATGATTTTTGGTGCACTGATCCATCTGGGGATTCCAATGGGACATTCTGGCTGCAAGGATGTCACATGGTACATTGTGCTTACAATAGTCTGTGGATGGGAAATTTCATCCACCCTGATTGGGACATGTTTCAATCTACTCACCCTTGTGCTGAGTTTCATGCCGCCTCTCGAGCCATCTCAGGAGGACCCATATATGTTAGTGACTCAGTCGGCAAACACAACTTCCAGTTGCTGAAGACATTGGCCTTGCCTGATGGTTCCATTCTCCGTTGCCAACGTTACGCACTACCAACTAAAGATTGCCTGTTTGAAGACCCTTTACATGACGGAAAAACCATGCTCAAGATTTGGAACCTTAATAAAGTAAGCATTAATCTTATCACAAATGCAATTCATGCCTTTTAATAATTAAAATCTCATCTTATTGTGTTATTCTGGTTGTAATGACTATAGTTTACGGGAGTTGTTGGAGCATTTAATTGTCAAGGAGGAGGATGGTGCCCTGTTTCAAGGAAAAATAAAAGCGCGAATAAGTATTCAGTAGCAGTGACATGTTTGGCTAGTCCCAAAGACATTGAATGGAGCGCTGAAACAAATCCAGGAAGTGTGGAAGGAGAGAACATTTTCGCGGTGTACATGTATCGCCAGAAGAAGCTAAAGCTCTTGAAATTGTCCGAAAATGTGGAGATCACTCTTCAGCCTTTCAACTATGAGCTGCTAACTGTATCCCCTGTAGCAGTTTTATCGAAAAAATCAGTGCAGTTTGTCCCAATTGGATTGGTGAACCTGCTCAACTCTGGTGGTGCAGTTGACTCTCTTGTCTACAACGACGATGAGGAAGAAAGTTCAGTAAGAATAGGAGTGAGAGGGAGAGGTGAAATGAGAGTATTTGCCTCTGAGAAACCGTCATCGTGTACTATAAACGGAGTCCCTGTTGATTTTAGTTACGAAGATCATATGGTCGCACTTCAAGTTCCATGGCCTAATTCTTCAAGATTGTCTGAAATTAAGTATGTTTTCTGAATAATTCTTCATATTGTAATGCTTCCATTTTCAACTGTCGTAAACATTGCTATATTGTTGGAATAAAGCGCGTCAAACTTACAAATTTTGAGTTAGTCAAAGTTTAATTACTTGAAGATAAATGGCGTGTCAATACCAACATAACAAAGCGTGATACACCAAAGAATCTAGATGTTTGCCTAAGAAATATTTCATCTGCCCAATAAATCAAGGAAAAATCGATAGTTCTTTATATTTTTATTTTATCTTCTGCTATTAAATTATAGGAATAACAGTAGTAGTCTTATTTTTAAATTTTGGTATAAGCTATTCTAGGTTTGAGTAATTCATGATAGGATATTTCATTTGAAAGAAGACACTAGAGGCATTGATGATGTTCCAGTATTTGGTCTAAAAAAAGAGTGAAGGCCATTTAAAATAAGAGCCTGAAAAGACTCAATCTAGTACATAGAATATAAGTTGATAATGAGAGAATTAAATAATAGTTTCATAGTGTATGAATTATGTAGTACTAAGCATTTATGTTATGAATTTGATCTAGATCGTATATCAATATTAATTTTCACTATTTTTATCGCGACGCTAAAGAGTGAATAGACGATAAAAATTTAGTGTTAACATCACTCTCATTAAGACATAAAATTTCTAATTTTAATTTCTAAACTCCTCTTATATTAATAGAGACTAAATTCAGCTTGAAGTTGTTGTCGTTATAGGAAAATATTAATTCAGCAATGAAGGAAGAATTGAATACCTATAAATTAATATTTTAGAAGTTTTATTCTGAAATAAATTATAAAAAGTGTTTGTACTCCAAATACATCATGGACCTTTAAACACTAAGCCAGCTAGGTTAAAAATGATCAATGCAATGAACAAATGTGGTAGTTCTAGTACTTATTATTTAGTCGCTAATTAATACCCCAAGCAATTAATTTTTCATACAAAAATTACCATAAATAATAAAAATAACAATATTTGTTATATTATAATAAAATTGATACCCAATATTATAATTGCACAAGTACTAGAAGAAAAAAAAAGGACAACATATTAAATTATCATAAACCAAATACTTAATATGGAATTGCTACTAGCATAAAATAACACTATAATATTACTCTTGAACCGGGAATGCAACTGTTGATGGTGGTGATGGAGATGGTGGTGGAACCGATGCGGTGGAATCAGAAATGGAATTGTTGAATTTTGGTGGTTGAGGCATTGATGGTGGTGGTGGTGGTGGCGGTGATGCCAGCGGCACTGAGATGGTGGAATCAGAAATGGTAGTGTTGAGCATTGGTGATGATGACGGCGGTGGTAATGGTGGTGGTGATGGTGGAGGACGAATGGTGATGGAACGCAGACGGCGGCGTGATGGTAGGCGAGCCATGGTACAAATGAAGAAAGATACTTTGTTTTCCTTCTTATAATTTAGCGACGAAAGATATAAGCTCTTGCCATTTATTTATAGCTATAGCTTGTATGCCTAGATTATGTTTATTTTGTTTTCAGATTACATGAAGATATTTTATTATTGGTCAAAATTTTATAAAAATGAGTTAAAATAATTTATAACATAAACATTTTTTACACTTTGAATTTACTTACGTATTGCATATTCCCGCCTTCTTTTCTAAATAATTTTAAACCAAATTTTAATTAATGTCCAATTTGATAATAGATCAGTCAACATTAAAATAATCTTGAATCAGAAAAAAAAAGAGGCTAATTGCAATAAATAACTCACACTCTTTTATGTTTAGTTTACAAATATTTTTTTGTAACTTCCTTTATTACATTAAATGTACTTTCAAGTTTTACAAAAATATGAAAACACCTTTAAACTTTGTTTTCTCTCCGTTTAAAATGAATAATTCATTGATTTATTAATAAAATTTTAATTAGTGTGATTGCATAATGAACCTAAATTCATCAATGAGTTACTATATATTTATATGAATGACTGGTATTCTCAAACACGTATGAGGCTTATTCATTTTGCATTGAAAAAATTAATGATGAATTTCTCTAGAGTATTATTTTTACAAGTATTTTTTTAAAATAAGAAAATTATTTGTTATTATTTATATATTTTTACTTTACATTAACATAATACAACAACAACATACCCAGTAATTTCACAAAGTTGATTTTGGGGAGGATAGAGTGTACGCAATTCTTACCATTACGTACCTCATGGAGATAGAGACGCTATTTCTGAAAAACCCTCGGCTCAAATGTATCAGTCCCAATTAAAAGATTAAAAAAAATAAATATAGAATAACAACTAAACAAATTGATATGTCAATTCTGCAAGAACAAATACAAGTAGAAAAATAATCAAAGATCAATAACAATACAACTATAATGACATGACTAGTCCTATGACAAACCTTAAGTTGTCACAAAGCAAAACAACATTCTACCTTTACTAGCTTTCGACCCTAATACACGACCTTACTCGTTTCTATCTAATGTCATGTTCTCGGTGATATTAAGTTGCTCCATATCCTATCTAATCACTTCTCTTCAATATTTTCTCGGTCTACCCATACCTTTCTGCATACCTCCTAAATTCATCCTCCCACACCTCCTAACTGGGCGTTGATACACCTCCTAATGCACATGGTAGAACTATCTTAGTCTTTCTTCTCTCATATTATCTGTCACAAAGGTCATTTCCACCTTTTTCAAAATAATCTTATTCCTAATCATATCACTTTTAATATACCCACACATGTATCTCAATGTCCTCATATCTTAAACTCCTCCGAGCCCTGCCATTTTTAACGAATACAGATAATCAAACCGAATAAAAATTTCTTACATTACAAATGTATATATAATTTAAACTATATGGATAATACTATGTTAAGTCTAGGAAGGCATGTTTTCCATTTAATGCGCTTGATATACTTGGCAAACTTATAATCAGTTAATTTAGATTTCATCCATGAGTAGATATTCAAGCTCTGATGTTAATAAAAAAATATTGCAGTCAATTCGATAATTATCGAGTGACATTGCTTTTTCGGTTCAAATTGAGGAATTCCTCTCTTAACAAACTCGAAAATATTTTCATCAAAATTTCCACTATTAAATGCTTAAATTGAAATTTAAAACATACAATAACACAACTACTTGATCAGGTCCGTATCTATTTAATCATTATTCAAAATCATATATCTATCATAGATTTCTGTTTATTTTATCTTCTAATTTTTAAAAGTTAAGGTAAACTCCACTGATTTAGAGTTTTCTTAATTTTCCTTCATTGCTAGTAATTATCCAAATAAAAAGAATGTTTAATTATTGTGCTCGAAAAAGGACATTAATATTATCATTGCGATTCTCTTAATACTTTCAGCTGCTCAAATTTGATGATTAAAAAATGCAACAATTTTAACGAACAAAAGAGAAAGATAGTATGCAAATGAAAGGAACAAAAGAGAACTTATGTTATAATTGTGATAAATCTTTACGAGGAAGAAGATAAGAAAGGGACTTTTTGAATCGGGTTGGAATTATTGATGTATATGGCACATTATTAATATATCTGATACATTATTCAATATGTTTGATTAAGTGAATATGTATGTGAGAAAATATATCGATATATCTGAATAACAGTTTATCAATTGATTAAGAAATCTAAACTTTGTTGCATCGCCAAAAAGAGATAAGAATTTTGAATATTTTAAGGAGTTGAGATATGTCATATCCTTTAAAGTTGTTGCAAGTGTGATTTTCTTCTTTATCAATAGCTTTCAGTTATATTCCTTAATTAGGCACATTCCTTAATTAATAATTTTAAATTAAATATATTCATTAATTTGACCAGTAATTCGAATCCCTCACTTTGATAAGAAATATTTAAGTAAACAATATTTGAAATGTGGCTAGAAGGTTTGTTTAAATGATTCATAAACCCACATAGGATAAATAAGCAAGGATTTTATTTTGATATGTATATCTCAGATACATATATCTAAAATAGATAGATATATGTATTAGAGACCCAAACTATAAATTAACGCTATTTTAAGTAATTAGCTCCTTAAGTAGTGAAATTTACATAAGTTATTCTAGAATAAATAAGCAACTTCATAATACACATACTAAAAAGGTAAAGAGAAAGTAAGGATAGTGACATGCATTGGAAGGGTACCTAGGACATAATCGCTCCTCAATAAAATATAACTCAGTCAAATCATGTCATGTACTATCAGAGAGTTTCTCTAACTAATAACCTTCACTTATGAACTATCGATGATACAGCGCTTTGCACTGACATTGTTGCACAATCAATACTTTGTCAAAATAAGGGACGATCAACCTCATTGAATCCACAATTAATCACAGTTCTCTATTGGGACAACAGAGGCATAGCCTCTATTTTAGGTTGGCGACGTACATAGTTTATGAGGTTTGAATTGTCATATACTTTTACCTAATTCGACGCTCAATACTAATCCTACAGACTTAATATGCTCATAGGCTCAAATTAATCAATTCAATCAAAGCATTCGTTTAGTCTCCTTGGACACATATCAATTCAATCATTATATCAACTATCAACTCTTTCATTAAACACATGCTTTCAAAACTCTTCAAGACTTTACCTTAACAATAAATTATACTCAAAATGTTTCTGTTCAACATAGTATTAAAACATTGATAATTTTTAAGACTCTTCAGACTCAACTCATATTCATTGAAGAGTTCTCAAATCATAATTTTGACTCAAATAATGCATAAATGGTACATGTAAAACCCAAGCAGGGTTCATGTGAATGAAGACATAAATGAATACCTCAATATAAACCAATCATCACAGACACCATCAATACATATTTAAAGATATATGAGAACTCAATAGGATTATAGATAATTCAAGAATTCAACTCAAAGAAACTCAAATATTCAACCTCAAGACTCAATTCAATGAAGATGAGGGGCACATGGATGAATTTGGTCCCACGTTTTGATTAAGTATATATATTTGGAATGAAAAATAGACATTCAAAAGTTGAAGATTGGATTTGAATTCCTTGAACCCTAGCTTCTTCCGATTCTCCTTAATTCTTGGTCTCAAAAATTTTAGAGCATTTATGAGAGAAAACTACATTAGGAACTGATACGCGGTGGGTATTCGTCTCAAAACAACGTGGGTTAAGTCTAGGATGGATAAAAAAAAGATTGAAAATCCCCTCAAAACTAAAAACAGATAAAAGGTTGTACAAATTCGTGATGCGGACTTGCTCCTTTTTGTTTTTTTTTTCTTTTTTTGAAAAATTTTGCCAATAAAAATTGAATTGAAATTGACCAAGTCCACGATGTGAAGTAGGTGCATACTCTTCTGATTCACCAACTTTTCTAAAATTCCATGTCAAAAAATTCCACTCAGGTCAGCGACCCGAACCTGGCCCAAGGTAGTTCATATTTTTTCACTTTCTCTTGCCTTGGACTAATTTCGAATGGGATCGTATGGGGTAATACAGATAGCCTTGAAGTATACCTTTTGGGAGAGGATGAAGTAGTTTGCTCTTGTTTTATTTACTAGCACCAAGATAAAATACGTGGATATGGATGACAGAATAAGAGTAACGAGTTTTCTTGTTAAGCTAAAAAACTATAGAAATTGATGTTCCAGTAAGTTTGGTCTAAAAGAGTCAAATGATTGGACTCTTTTAGACCAAACTTAGATCAAAAGATGATGAATTTCTAGTTCAGTGAGTGATTTTAGAAGCTTGACATGATCAAAAGATGTCAACCTAGTAGAATATAAATTGATAAGTAGGCAGAGAACTAGATGTTAGTTTCATATAGACTATAAATTTGTGTAGTTGTGGATGTTATCATGAATTTGATCCCAATCATAACATCAACATTAATTTTTACAATGATGTTGAAGAGTGAGTATAAGTGAAAGAATTTAGTGTTAGCATAACTCTCATCAAGACATCAAAAAGAAAAACATTCGAGCAAACAAATTTGTTCATTGCACTAAACATTTTCAAATATTACAATTGAACTAGCATAATAAGGTTATTGTACATGAATTGTGCAATGTATCTCCTCGCTATTGATTACAAGTCCATCAATACCAACAAAGTCGTTTTTCCATACTAGAGCCATTCCTCCACAACCTTCAATTCCGGGAACATTAGCTATATCGGTGAAGCCAAAGTCATCTGCCAGGTGTTGGTGGTGTGTCATGTGAGTCTCTAGGAGCAAAACCATCTTTGGGCGATGGTAATCAAGCATATCGCGAAAACTTTTACGAAAGTTGGATTGCTCAGATCCACGACAATTCCATATTATTAAACCCATTTTTGGTGCTTCTTCATCGTCTTTGTCTCCATCATCTGGAGGGTCTATAGGTGTTGGAACTAAAAGAACTGCAAATTTTTTTTTGGAGTTAGCAGTTTTTAGGACTCTGATATCCATGGTGCACTTGGTGAGTCTAACTGGGCACATTAGTATGTATTTTTTAATGTATTCCTCCTCTATGATGAAAGATTTCATAGAGCTGAGTACATATACCTTGGGGCGAATCCCTTGCTGGAGTGCCATTGACGGAAGAGGAGTTGTGTCTTCTTCGATTTGCGAGGTGTCATGGGTACTACTGCTGGAAGGATCGGAAGTTGGGACCTCGACTGGTGGATCAATCAGGGTTTGAGTTGGGGGAGCAAGTACTGGCCCTCCTGGCTGTTCAGGGTGGAAGAAAGGGAGTTCTCTCCCTGGATTATTCCTATAATAAGCTTCGATCCCCAACCTCATTCCTTCAGTTATGATTTGGGCCACGTACCCGGGATCCTGAACGTCCATGATTATCTCTTGGTTGTTTAGATGGAAACTAAACGCTAGTGAATGGCCAGAAAGCCCCATCCCCAGCCATGATTGAGGTGGTTGATCGATGGATCCAGGAACGACACTGCTGAATACTAGCGCTGGTGGTGGTGGTGGTTGTTCTGGTGCTGGTGCTTGTTCTAGGGTGGTGGAATGGGGAATGATACCATTGGTTATAGGCGATTGAGGTGGTTGATCGATGGATCCAGGAACGATGCTGCTGAATATTAGCGCACGAGGCATTGATGGAGGTGGTGGCATTGATGGAGGTGGTGGTGGTGATGGTGGTGGTGGTGGTGGTTGTTCTGGTTCTAGGGTGGTGGAATGGGGAATGATACTATTGGTTATAGGAGATTGAGGTATTGGTGGCGATGATGGTGGTGGTGATGACGGTGGTGGTGATGGTGGTGGAGTACTGGTGGAATGTCGACGACGACGGCGTAAACGAGGCATGATTTTTGTTTTACTAGAAATGAAGGTGAGATGTTTGTTTTTCTTCTTATACTTCAGTGGAGACACATATGAGCTCCTTCTTCCTATATAGCTCATATATTTGGATTATCTTTACCCTCTTTTAAATTTGATGAATAGGATTAGTTAAGATATTTTATTATTGGTCAAAATTTGCAATAATGAGACCCTTAAAATTAGTATATTTCATTAAGACATCTGAATTAAGTAATAGTTGAATTAAAGCCCTCAATTCATGATAAGTCATAAAATTCTAGAATATTTTTACTTAAAATAGAAGAATATAACTAAAATAAGGTGATATATTATATGTGATTAACTTAAATGTTTAATAGGCAAGTAAAAATATGCGTAATTTTTTTCTTTAAAATTTGAATTAAAAATACTTAATTAAAATATTTTATTAAAGACTAAAACATTCAATTGGAATATGATTTAATTTGTGTATCTACATAAAATATTTTGTTAACTTTAAATGATGATTATGTATCAAGTCTGAAAGGCTTTAACTATAGGAACGCATAATAAGATATACTACCAAGGAGTATAACAAAACAATTTTCAACATGAAGATCTTGATTGCTCTAAATTTTACCTAGATGCTGCTTATCCAAATAATTTTAAAGCAAATTTTAATTAATATACTTAATTAGTCAAGGATTATAGTAATTTGGATCAGAAAAAAGGCTAGGTACAATGACTCTTTGTGTTTAGTTTACAAACACTTCCTATAACTTTTTTTTATTACACTAAATGTACTCTCAAGTTTAAAAAATTCAAAAAAATTACCTCTAAACTCTATTTTTCTCTCTTTCTTAAATAAATAAATCTCACTAAATTAGTAAAGGGTTTGAATTAGTGTGGTTGCACAGTGAATCTAAATTTCATCAATGAATTACTAGTTATATTAATGACTGATATAAATTGCTATTTATATTAATGCAAAAATTTTGAAGATTCTTCACATTAAGTGCAAATTACGAGAAGTAGGCTACATGTCTTGATTAAAAATACCACCCATGATTAAATATAATTTTCTTCATTAACTTAAACTTTATTAGAAAAATTAAAATGTACTACACTTATTCAACACTTTTGTGATCTAATAATCGATGATATGTGGAGTTCGACCTTCTTATTAAAACAGTAGCAGTAGGTCACGTTGTAGGATTATTTTGGGATAATTTTGAATATATACAATAAATTAATTAATTTACAATAAATATAGTCATATTTTATTTATATAAAAAAAATTAAAAATCATAGAAAATATACGTGACTATACAATATACTTGTCAAAAGTCATAGAAAGTATACATTGATTATACTACGTTGATTACTTATACATGCGATATATACTAAATACATTATGATACACTCAAAAACTGAATATATTTTTACTGTACCTAAAATATACACTGACTATACTTGCTTATACAACGAATAGTCTTTACATATGCTCTACTTCAGACATGCAATCTCTAAAGTTAGGCTTGAAATCCAATGTGAAGTTCAAGCAACACTAATTGAACTCCAACTATCTCAAAGTTTGAGCAGATCGCTTAGCACCATTTTATTAGAATTTTTGCCCTGACAATTGTTTTACCATATTTGAGTTTTACTTTTCTTTGAAAGGAAAGTCAAGTATTATCATAATTGTTTTTACTTCTCATGAAGAAAATTAAAATGACTTTTATATTTGATTATTCCTTTCTTGGACAAAAAGTTTGGTTGAAGATCGTTCTTCTTTTCAATTGTAGGCTTCCGCATGGCGCTCTAGCTATTTTGACCTCAGCGCGTTCATCTTCGACACAAAAGCGCTCAATGCCTCGATTAGTGTACGTGTCCTAAATTTGAGGCCAAAATTAACTTGGCAGTGAGAGTGGAAATGATTCTAACAAAGCCCATAAAGTCTACGAAACAGCCCAAGCTGATTTGCATGGACCAAATGGACACTTTTTGCCTATGTTTACATTTGAATAAAAAAAATGTTTAATTATATACTTGAAAGATGAATGGCATGTCAATATGAATGTAGCAAAACGTGATACACCAAAGAATCGAGTAGTTTGACTAAGAGATATTTCGTCAAAATATGAGATTTTTGGTTTAGAATAAAATTTATTACTTGATTGACAATAACAAGGGGATAAGCATAACGTAATTTTTATTGTGCATATTAAATTCATAAATTTTAAATCTTGGATTCACTTATGAACATACTTCTTGATGAATATTATTTAGGAATCTCAATATACAATTTACCTCCTTCCTAGAAATAAAAAAGAAAGAGAAATGAAAAACATATAAACTTTCATAATCATAGTGGCAGCCCCTTTATTCACCATCCACAAATAGAGATGTTCGTAATTGCAGCTTTCCTTCTCTACTATTGCTTTATAACTCTTTTTGGTAAGATACGAATGCTTTTGCCTTTTCAAGTAATAATCTTCTTGATGTTAAAATAACAAAAAATACCAAAGGCTCAGGCGCTCTTGGGACCCCCAAACTCCTCTCAGACCATCAACTCTGCCTCCTTGATGGTACTCACAATAATCTGGAAGGAGGATCCCTCGCGGGCTGACCTAAATACATAGGATTTGATGGAGAAACAAAGCCTCTCATAAATTTGTAGACTCTCTTCGCCTTAGTAGGAATCAAAGATGTGACATGGCGCGATATCTAACAAAATCAAAATATAGATCATTGATAAAGCAAATAAGTACTCCATTCACGTATGCATAGAATCAATGAAAGATAATCAAATAGTATAAAAGTTTCTAGAATCTAGAACCAACGAAAGATAATCAAATAGTATAAAAAATTCTTACATCGCGCATGTATATAATTTAAACCATATGGTTAATAGTATGTTAAGTTTATAAGAGGGAATGTTTTCCATTTAATGCTCTTGATATACTTGGTCAATCTATCATTGGTTGATTTAGATTTCAACCATAAGTAGACATTTCCATGTTTTTTCTTTCTACAATAAAAAGACCTCAATTTTGAGAAATAGTAAAAGGTCCACGTAGGGGATTTTGGGACCTTTAGTCAAAAGAAATTAGGCAACTTTCAGAGTAGTAATGGGCTTGACGAGGCAAGTTGAGGAGGACCATTTTTCATTTAATGATCATAGGTGAGGCCTTCAAGGTCAAGCTAGAGGACTTGTAGGCCTTTTCTAGCCTTTCCTTCTTCTTTATTATAGGACCACTTTCTATTTTTTGGGCCCAAAAGCAAAAAAGATGGTGACTAGCCTTCATTGCAAAACAGGCAAGTCTCGATGGATCGCTAGGATTTTGAATTGACCGGATATAACTTATTTAATTGTAATAATCATCGAGATTTTTTGTCAATTTTATTTTATGAATCATTGCAATCTCAATGATATAATAATAATATATTTAGTGAAATTTCATAATTGAGGTCTGAAGAGGATAAAATGTACGCAGATCTTATTACTATCTCATAGAGACGGAGAGGTTGTTTCCGAAAGACCCTCGTCTCACAAATACATTTTTAACCTAAATTTAACAATTTATAAATTGTCATAAATTTTGATGAGTTTTTAAGATTTGTGGTCAAATATCAATAGATTGTGGAAGTTATGATCATAAATCATGACAAATCATTAAAATCAACTACGGAATATCAACGGATCACCACAACTTATTGAGTAAAAAATATTTTATGTTTATATTAAACGTAAGCCTTTAAAAACTAATATAAAACTCAACAGCAACGTTCTTTAATTTTTCAAAACTAACTAATCCTAATCATTAAGAATATACAATACGCACTCAATGAAACATAATCCACTTAATTTTAGTCACAAATAAATACTAAATTCTCCATTTTCCACCCCACACAGAGAAGGAGGAGAAAAAGAACTGTGATAGAAGTCTAAAATTACCAAAGATTAATTACAAGACCAAAAATTAAATAGTCTAATGTAATTTTGACTAATTTCCAAAGAAGTTCAATCTCCCCAATAAAAAAGAAAGGAAAAATTTTGTTTGGATAACCAAACGTATATAGTTAATATAGCTATATTTTGAATTAGTTATGGATTGTGATAAATATTTAGTTATAATTACAATTTGATTTTTATATAATTCATGCTATTGATACAAATGTTGTGCGCGATTATACAAAATTTGTGCGCGAATCAAATTGTATGTCAAAATACACAAATACTGTGAATTGAATAGGGAATTATACAAACGTTGTGCACGAATTGCATATCGAAATGTACAAATGCTACACAAAAATTACAAATTGTATAGCAAATTATACAAATATTGCATAAATTATACACACGTTGTTATAACTAAAGTTACGAAATGTAATTACACAATAACTATAAAAGCATAACTAGGCTTTATATGTTTGTCAGCAAAAAAAAACTAGGAGTAAATACGTATAAAAGTAAATTTGATAATTGAAAGAATAAAAAATCTTATTTATTAACGTAAGAAAATTTGTTACACTATGAATGTAATTATGGGATGTGATCATTTATTTACTACACACACAGTCAGAACATTTTTGGTAAAAAGATTAGGATGACTGAGCTCTCACACATCAACACAAAATGGTCCTTCCAAGATAGTGACATTCTTAATAAACTTTTGCAGTATTCCGATTTTGTGGACCATAACCATGCAATTTTATTTTTTACTTGGTCTTTTGTTAGGTATATATAAATGGACAACACAAGGTTAGGTTATGTTTCATCACATTCTTTTAGTCTTCTTGTCACATTTCAATGAACTTCTGAAACTACTTATGCATGAAGCAAAATTCTTGCTATAAATTCAAGTAGAATAAAGTTTTAGTTAAGAAGACCGGGAGAGTAATGAATGAAATAATATGTTGCAATAAAGACAAAACATTCCAGCAATAAATTAAGATAGAATAAAGTTTAAATTAAGTTGACGGGGAGAGTAGTTGGTAAAAGAAATAAATATATCATGCTACCTTTAGAAATATAGTAAAATTTAGTGTTTTTAAAAGACAACTTGAGTTAAGAATTAAGAGTAAATTTGAAATTAAGTGATGAAAGAGCTTTTGATTTTTTTAAAATTGAGTAAGTAAAATTAAATATTTATTTTTAATATAATGAACAAGTGAAATTAGACAAGGAGAGTATTTGTTAGAATGGTGCAAATGTGGAATGAAAATAATTTCATGTTTTGAAATAGAGGTTCTTTCCACCTTAAATCAATGAAAAATTGTGTTATAAAATATAAATTTTTTTTCTTAAATTCAATTTCCACCAAACTAGTTTACTAGAATACATATTCTCACAAAAATAATGAAAACTTATTTTTTTTCTGGAGAAAATATTATTGTTTTTTTAATTAATTCAATTAAAATATATGTGAAGATATTTAAAAATTATTTTATTTTTTAAAAATGAGTTTTTATTTCGATGCTGATCTTACAAAAGAAAAGATAATTTAAAAACAAAGAGCAAATCAAATAAATCTTCATATATTTGTTTCTTTTTTAGGAACACGCATGTATCCTAATAGGCAACTAATAACATGACAATGATTAATGTTGAAATTCAATATCTTGACAATGCATTTGATGTGTCATGAACAAGTTCAATTAATATCAATTATCAAATAAGAAAATCAAAGAAGGTAAATTTGAACACGTATTTTTATTACATTTCATCAAAAAAATCAATAGTATGAGTGTTACCTTTTTCTAAAGAGAAAACTCAATGATAATTTTTACTTTTAGGTGTCTAGACATAAAAGATTGTTCTTATTTTAATTGTCTCAAAAAGTAAGTGTTTTTTGGTGATGATATGTTTGCTACTTTTAGTTAAAACATGAGAACATTTGCTTTTGAACAAATTCATGAGGTAAAACATAATGCAGTGAATTGACAAAATTGTGTTCGTAGTTATTCGGCAGAGAGCATGAATCATTTGTTTGATTTGATATATTAAAAATAGCTATGCTTCATGTAATTATATTTGAATATGTATTAATAGTACACATGCTACTAATATTATGATTTGTTGTGAAGTATTAAGTATGATATATAATACTAAATAAAATATATAACTAATATATATATATATTAGATATAAGCTAAAACTTCCATTAAGAAAACTAATAATATTATAATTAATATATATATATATATATATATATATATATATATATATATATATAT
>DF357523.1:32506-61008 GCA_000787875.1 Solanum virginianum
CTGAACATAAAAGTTTGGGTAATTACTAAATCTTAATTATTTATTTTGCTGGAGTTGCACTTAAAAGGGGGATGCATTTTATAATTATATATATAATCACAACCCATTACTAGAAGAGAAAACAATTATTAGGAGTGATTCATATTTACAGGGTGAAAAACGTATCCTACTTTCAATTCAAAAAAATTATATATCATAAAATGTAGATTTTGAAATATATATATATATATATATATATATATAATTAGATCAAGTTGAACAAATCGAAATATTATTCATTATATAATCAATTTTAACTTAATTCATTTTTACTCTAAATAGATTTTAGACAGAAGTAAATAATAACCTATTTATTAGATTTTGAAATTTATACCAAAAAAATTTAGATCAAGTCGAATACGATTCATTATATAATCAATTTTAACTTATTTCATTTTACTCTAAATAGATTTTAGACAGATGTATATATTAACCTATTTATTAGATTTTGAAATTTATATAAAAAAAATAGATCAAATTGAACAAGTCGAAATATGATTCATTATATATTCAATTTTAACTTAATTCATTTTACTCTAAATAGATTTTAGACAAAAGTAGATAATAACCTATTTATTAGATTTTGAAATTTATACAAAAAAAATTAAGTCAAGTTGAACAAGTCAGAATATAATTTAATATATAATCAATTTTAATTTAATTTATTTTACTCTAAATAGATTTTAGACAGAAGTAGATAATATCCTATTTATTAGATTTTGAAATTTATATAAAAAAAAATTAGATCAAGTTGAACAAGTCAGAATATGATTCATTATATAATCAATTTTAATTTAATTCATTTTACTCTAAATAAATTTTAGACAGAATTAATAATCTATTTATTAATTCATCTTGTCTTAGCTCAAATCATTCATGTTTACCTCTAATATATTGCAAATATGACAAGACAAGATATAGCTTAATCTCGAAGAAAAACTAGAATAAAAATAAAATGTCACACTATGACTTGAATAAAGTAGAAAAAAATTAGCCTATGGACATAAAATATTCGTATTCATTTCGTTTAAGTTTAAGTTAATTATTAATTTATTTAATTTATTAGTTCAGTTTATTTTAGACTTATCTATTTTATCCCATTTAATTTGAAGTGATATATAACTTAAATTGATCAATTAATAATCTGGTCATAGTTTATATTAAATAAGTTATATATTATATAGCTATAATAAGAAAATTATTTTTACTAGGTACCTAAAAGGCTAAAATTATAAATGAACAAACAAAGAAATCATAATTTAGCAAGGATTGAATTGTAACCCACCTTTTCATTTAATTCAACCTAAATAATTTTGTGAGAATGGAGTTATTTATTTATTAATTAATCTGTTTTAATTTGTTTAAATTTAATCTCACATCTAGTAACGTGATTAGGCAACGGATTGTTATAATACCTCATAAACATCGTTGTAAAGTGCTAATATATTTGTTAAAGTTCTCTTCTCCCACGTGATGAGTTATGGATGTTTATATTTTGAGCCAAATACTAGTTTGGCATAATTTTTATTGACACCAAATATATTTTATTTATGTTGTCCCAATTTTTATGGTATCTATGGAATTTGGATAGCCAATTAAATTTTTATATAATTTTTAAAATTTTAAAATTATTTATTATTTATGGTATTTTTTACATTATTTTCAAATATTATATATTATTTTTTTACCCAATTTATGTGACATGGATAGAATATTGAAAGTCAACCAAATTTTAGATGTATCATAAAAATATTTTATGTCATTAATTATTAATATGATTTATAGTGCCCATTACATAAATTTTGTTATTTCCTTTATCTTAATCTATGTTGATAGAATCAGGATAGATGTTTTTATGCATTTCGAATATTTAAGTTGTTAATTATTATATTTTATAATATTTTTTATGTGAGTTTAAATATTTTACGTAATAAAGATATAATTTTGAGAGTTCATAATTTTTTTTACATATTTTAAAAATATTTTAATTTATTAATTTTTATAATATATAATATTTTTTACATAATTTTTGAATATATAATTAAAACAATAATAATAACATATCTAGAATCTCAGGTCAATACATAATTAATATTTTAAAATATATTTCTTGATATAATAACTTTTTAAAAATTATCTAAAATATTTATTTAAAAAATGTGGGGCCCTTTTTTTAAAAAAATCTTTTAATTTTTTTATCTTTATTTTCTTGTCTTCTTCAATACACGTATCTTCCTCCATTGAAGCCCATCAGCCTGCATTTTTATCTCCATCTCTATCGATTATTTTCACTTCATTATTTTTTCTGTAATTCCCAAAATTCAACATCAATATCATTTTATTAACATCTATTTCGCTCTATATTATTGACATCAATTTCACAAATTTAAAATTTCTTGAATTTTGAATAATTTATTTTAACTTTTTAATATTTGTAATTCAAAAAGTATGCATCTATCAACTCTCTTACATAATATTTATATTTCATATAAGTTGTGAAAAAAAAAAACTTCCTAAGAAGATCATTCTCCTACCTTGGTTCTTCTTTAAAAGTTTTATTTTTTTAAAATATTTGAATGGTGAAAAAGAGAAAAAATGAGCAATGATGAAAATTGATGAAAGAAAAAGAAAGACGAAAGAAGCAGGGACAAGGGTGGGAAAAGATGAAGAAGAGTTAGAAATGATGAAGAAAAAAGAAGAAGAAAGAAGTGAGTGGCGAGGGTAAATTGGGGGGTGGGGGTTTGATACAAATGGATCTACATTTCAAATTTTGAAAAGATATTAGAATAAAAATGATAAACAAAAAAAAGAATAAATAAAATTAATAACATGCTATTGACATAACGCTAACGTGCTACTGACGTAATACTAACGTGCCACTGATATGATGCTAACATGCCATTAACGTGATTATGATGTGATAGATGAGAATAGTGTTATAATCTTAGGATAGTACTTACTTCATTTGAAAGTTATTAAATATATATTTAATTATTCATATAGTTAAAAATGCTAAATTAAATTTTGCTGTCACGTTTCAATTGGATTTTATATATTTCTCTTTTTAAAAATAATCAAAACAAAGGAAGTACGATTTTGTTTTTAAAAAAAAGAAGAGTTGGGAGTGGGGGGTGCCACCAGTGAACACACAGGCTTACATAAGTGTGTCAGCTTTATTTGAACCCATCTCCCAATTTTTGAATATACAAAGAACCATCAAAAGCATAAATACATAAAAATCAAATAAAAATCTGTGTTACTTATATGTGAACTGGTGAAGATAGAGACAATAATCGGCAAAGAAGAAGAAGAGTTACAATTCAAGAGTACTACTTACTTGCTACTTCCCTAGCAAATTTCAGTTTGCTCACAAAACGCCAATGTTCCTTCTTCCCAACTGTGAATCATCAATGAGTCTACTTTCTAGATAACACCACATTAATTCAAAATTTCAGATTGTTAGTATTGTAGTGCATGCATAGTGCAACCAAGCTTCACATTTTTTTTTCTTTTCTTATTTGTCTTTTTGTTACATCTAGATGTTCCTGACATCTAGATGTTAAGGAAGTGAGAAAATCATTTAAGAGTTTTTTCCCTCACACTTAATGACTCCTCACCACCGCTATACAGCTGTGCAGAGTCTATTGCTTAAACCTCTCTATATATAACAGACAGGGAGCAATTAGAACCCTCACTTCTCTCTTTTCAGTTTTCACTAATTTTTCATATACTACATCTTTTTTGTTCGAAAAAATGCCTGCTAGAGTTTCCGCTGCTCAGAAAATTAAAGAAGAGGCGGTGCTGCTTGTAGCAGGGCACTGGTTGATTCTCTCTGTTGCTATCAACATTGGGTTGTTGTTAAAGGTGATTCATGATGGGAAGTTGTGGATTTACTCTGGACTGCAGATCAATGGAAACGAAAATGGGGTTACTTTTTCATCCTTATCATCCTATGTACCAGAGCCGAGGCCAGAAAATAGTGTGCAGATTCGGGAGAAGTACATAAACTTGGACCAGTAAGTAGCAGAAGAATCTTTTCTGTAATTTTTTTCAACTTTTAACCCTATTGCATGTCCTTTTTTTTGTGTCAAATAAAAAAAAATTGAACCAATTTGTTCAACATTTCTGAAGTCCATGCATGTTTGAACTTCTATTTATCTGATAATCTCTTCCAAAATTTTCTCAAAGCTTGTTTCTTTTTCACTGTTTCTTGTTTTGTATCTGAATTTTTGATGTTTTGTTTCCCTTTTTCCTGCTCAAGTTAATTTTTTTAATTTTAAAAATCAATTTTTTTTTTTGTAAAGACTGAAAAAAAAATTAGGGCTTCTTTGCTGTGTATGCCTGCAAATGGATGTCAGGGATGGCAAGTTTTTTACTGACTTGTGAGAAGGGGTTTTGATGTTTTTTTTGTAACTTTACCCTTTTTCCAGAATGGGTAGGGTTCTGAGGAGGTGGCGGCGGGGTTACAAATGATGGAGGCTGTAGGGAGTAGGGTGGTTGGGGTTCTATCTGTAATAGTTAATGGGGTCTAATAAATTGGCCAGATTCGAAAAATCTATTGAGGGTTATGTCATTTAGCATAACAGGAGAACAACAACATGTATCCGTCAACCAAGATACGTGGACTTCACATATTTATTTAAATTACTTAGTTTGATATAAACTTCGAAACATTATTTTTATTTTTGGGTATATTGTTGGTGTAAACAATGGATGCGGTGAAAAAGCTAGGCAACATTAGTGAAGGTGGAGGAGTTTTATGTTGTGTTTATTTTACCCTTTCCACAATTGTTGACCCAGTCAGAAAGCAACGGCAGCAAAAGGCAATAAGGCATTATAGCCAAGCTGCTGCTAGAATTGTTTTATGTTTATGTCAATTTGCTTATTGAGACAAAGACATCCAATATGCTAATTGTTATGGGGAGTAGATAGAGAGGAGAATGCTTCACTTCGTACTTAATGATTCTCTCTTCCCAAAGTTAGGCTCTACTGCTATGCACGAAACCTTGCAGACCACCATGGATGGTGGTCCTTGTTCCTTTGCTTGACCAGACATCATCATTCTTGTGTTACCTACTTCTCCTAGGACCCTCAAACTACTCAAAAGAAAACATCTTTTTTATACTTGCTCAAATTTATTTTCTTTGTCCGATTTTGATTTGACATTAAGTCTATGATATTAAATATAACTTTTTAATATTGTAGTTTTTAAATTAGAGTTACCAAAAAAAGAAAAAGAAAGGTTCTTTTGGAGCACCCAAGTATGTGGCCAATGAAGTCTTAGGTTAGGCAAAAACATTAGGTGATTCTTTCCAATTGTCCTAACTTGGACAAGGCTAACCTTGGTAAACAAAATTACTTGATACTCCTTGGTGGTGGAAGGTGATAGGTATCTCGTGAAATTAGTTGAGGTGTGCGAAAGCTAGTAAGGATGTCAGTCATTAAAAAATAAGACATTCTTTTTGAAATTAGCAAGTAAAAGAAATATATTGAAAGGGCGGAAGTATATTTTAATGTTTCTTTTATGTTTTGGATTCCAAAGCCACCATGGTAGTTTAAAGTTACTTTTACTCTACTTATTGTAATTATATGCATGTTTGTGGGTTTTTCTTTAGTTTAGTGCACTTACATACAGATCCCCTTTTGTCCTTTAGAAGATGTAAAGACTCAAATGCTTCTGGGGCCCGTAAGATTGGGAAGTGCACTTTAAGACCCCCCTCCCTTTTTACATTTTGGTAAAGTGGGTGAATTGCTTGGTCTTAAATGTTTTGGAGGCATGTTTTTGCATTAGCCAACTTTTTTGGATTCATTTTTTCGTCACTACCTCTTAGTACTTAGTGTAAAGAATGTATTTTGGTGTCACTTTTGCCGAGCCTGATCCTAGATAAACAGGAAAGCGGAGCTGAAAACCAACTCCCAACAGCCCCATAGGACCCACATGTACAAATTGCATGGGAGAAACTCTTTTTAGCCTGATTGTTACAACAACTGCGTCAGAGTCCCAAACAAGTTGGGTCGGCTATGAATCCTCATGCCTTGTGATTTTCCATTTGAATTCATCCGGCCAATATTATGGAGTACCGAATAAAATAAAAATATAGATGAAGAACTAAAAGTTTTCTATATTTTATGTTGATATGTAAATTTCTTTCATCCTATAGTTTATTCCGCTAATGGAGGAGGGTCCACAATCATGCATTCCATACCTACTTTTTATTCCATATTAATTCACGTTGTAGCAAGGAGGACCATTTACTAGATTGTTACCTCCCTTAGTTACATGATACATCAGGTTGCAATTGTTATGTAATTCAGTAATTCTGATTGCTTTAATTGCTCTAATAATTATTATTATCACCACGATTACTGTTTTGTAGTTAAACTTTCCAAATGTTGCTGCATGAGTTTGCTATACTTCATTTACGAAACTTAAGTTTTTATTCATTTTGGAATGCTTGTGCGTTTAAGTCAATGAGTTTTGAGAATCCTTTTCCATGATTCTATAGTCATCATGTTATGGCAGTATAAGTTATTAACGCCATGTTTCACTCAATGCAGTGGTGATCCAACTATGTACCGCAGATACTGGAAGCAGGTGGGTGATAGAACCACAGTTGTCATGTCTGGTTGGCAATCTGTTAGTTATTTTTCAGATACCAAGAACCTTTGTTGGTTTCTCGAACCAGCTTTTGCAAGTGCAGTAACTAGAATGCACAATCTAGTCGGAAATGCTGAGACTGGAAACCGACACATCGTGGTTGGGACAGGTTCTACCCAACTGTTTCAGGCTGTATTATATGCCCTCTGCCCATATGATGCTCCAGAGCCAATGAGTATTGTATCTGCTGTCCCATTTTATTCGGTAAGTGATGCACATTATAATAATCTTTGACAGTGGATTTTAAGAAATGCAGTTCATTCCATTTCTGTCCTTTAAGAGTTGGGCAATAGAGATATTTTGGCATGTTCGTGTGTTATTGGACATAGATAACAGGATTATCAGTGCCTGATAGAATTAGAATGTTAGACTTGAACCCAGATAACCTCAGACGACCTATGCACGCTATTAGTAGCCTTCTTCACTAGAATTGTTCTTTTTTCTTTCCTTGGATTCAGTGAGGTGAATTTTTCTGCCCTATGTATCTCCTGTTTGCTATTGCTTCCTGTGTGAGGAAAATTTCATACGACAGGACCTTGATGTGCTGCCTAGCCTATGTAGCTGTTCCTTGGAACGATTCAGTGATGCCTTTTATCAAATATTCGATGTTTCTTGTATTCTATGTTACCCTACAGACTTTGTGATCTCCAAACCAGATATCCTCAGCCGCCTATGATATTACTGTTCGAGTGACATAAACAAGTAGCTTTTGTTTCCTTCTTTCCGTTTCTTGTATGATGCGCTATTTATGGACAAGTAGTGAACCTAGAAAGCAAAAGTATGATTAAGTGACTTCAATGTGCATTTTTAATACTTAGATACATGAGTAATCCATCAAACAGCTTACTGAAATGAACTATATTCATCCTTCCCTTCCCATTTAAGTATGCCTTGTGTTATATGTTTATTTAGGAAATCACGAGGATTGGTTGCAGAAAAATCAATGCACCTTAAGTGGAATCATTTTCGTTTTAACTTGTAAACTTGCCATTCGGTGAAACAGTATTTTCTAACCATAATGAACTTCTCTATTCTCGCTCATGAGAAACGTGGCAGACGCAGGCATGTTGAAACTTAGGGTTGTCAATATTGAGTTTGTCATTTGGCTACACATGACGTCATGCATGCCAGTAATTTTTTAACTTTTTCTATCCTGCCATTGGTCGCGCTTTAATTTTATGAATTTCCAAGGAAGGAACTTGGCTAGTTTTAGCAAGTCTTAAAACAACACATGATAAATGGTTCTGTTGTGGAATAACTTCGCATATTCATATACATTTTTAACTTCTTGCAGTCATACCCACTGATCACCGATTGCTTGAAATCTGGGCTCTACAAGTGGAGAGGTGATGCGGATGACTTTGACAAAGATGAGCCCTACATAGAGCTTGTGACTTACCCTAACAATCCTGATGGATCAATCAGGGAAGCTGTGTTCAATGGAAGCGGACGAATATTGGTTCATGACGTAGCTTATTATTGGCCTCAGTATACTCCAATTTCTTCTAGGGCAGACCATGACATAATGCTGTTCACCCTATCCAAAAGCACGGGACATGCTGGGATGCGCATAGGGTATGTTATTTATCTTGGACTATTATATATGGTTCGTAATTTTTAGGAACTTTTTGCTGAAACTTGAACTTTCTTATATTGTTCCATGTAAACCTTCTCTTTTCCTTTTTCAATTCTTTGAAAAATGGTAAGAAATAAAACTTGATAGCAGAAACGAAAATCTATTGCTACATGTTTACTTGGTCTGAGTTATTTCTCTGTTTCGACATGAACCGTCACAATACATGACAATTCTTATAGGACGCGAGTGTTTGAATGAGAATGAATACCAACATATCATTTTTTTAATGTTGTCTAAATGTGTGCAGATGGGCACTTGTAAAAGATGAAGCAATTGCGAAAAAGATGGTAAAATTCATAGAGATCACCAGCATTGGTGTCTCTAAAGATTCACAAGTGAGAGCCGCCAAAATCCTGGATGTTATAAGCGATACTTATGAGGACTCAGATTCCTCCTCTAATGAAAGTAAACGCTTCTTTGATTATGCGTACGATGAAATGGCAAAGCGGTGGAGTCAACTGAGAGAAGCAGTCAACAAAAGCAAAGCTTTTAGTTTGCCTACCTTACCTGTTGGAACATGTAACTTCAGCCATCGGACATTTGCAACACAGTCTGGTAATATAGCTGCACTTCCTCTAATATATGTTCCTTCATCGTCGTTTCAGTATGATATCCTACAAATAATCGTCTTTATCTTGTTGTCACAGCTTTTGCATGGGTGAAGTGTGAGGTAGATGTCGATGATTGTGAAAGTTTTCTGAAGAAGCACAAGATATTGAGCAGGGGTGGGAAACATTTTGGTTCAAGTAGAAAGTATGTAAGGGCTAGTTTGATAGGTCAGGAGGAAGACTATAATGAGTTTATTCGAAGATTGTCCTCTCTCGAGTCTCAACAAACCTAATTACCTGTATAAAGCAGATGTCAAAATGTTACAAATATTTTGATTGCTCGCTATATAATAATTCTTCTAAATGAATATTAACTCTTTTTATTAAAAATATATCGAAGATTTACCTCCAATTGCTTCCTCTTTACCTACACGTTCTTTGCACAGTCTAAAAAATCCAGTATTTTTACTTTATTTTGCGTGTATACATTGTGAACATTTAAATCAAGAAAAGAACACGAAGATCAACTTTTATTTTTAACTTGAAAAAATGGTTGTTAGTAATTGTTATAATTCGTTACTAGTATAACAAAATAACATTTGTATCATTTGTTATATAATCTATAGTGTTCGTATATTTCGCTACACAATTTATGCACAAAGTTTGTATAATTCGTTATACAATTTACAATATTTGTATATTTCGCTATATAATTCTTGTACAAGTTGTTATACAATTGGCATAACATTTATATAATTGTCATACAATTCGCAATGTTTATATATTTCTTTGTATATTTCACTATACAATTAGCACACGTTTGTATGATTAACTATAACGTTCGCAAAATTTATATATTTTACTATACAATCCGCGCACAGTGTTTCTATATTTCAGTATACAATTCTTGTATATTTTGTTATACAATTCGCATAACATTTGTATAATTCGCTACACAATCTGCAGTGTTTGTATATTTTACTATGCAATTCACAGTGTTTTTATATTTTGTTATACAATTTGGATACAACGTTTGCATAATTTGTTATACAATTCAAAATCTGTGTATTTTGCTTTACAGTTATTGTATATTTAGTTATACAATTAGCATAGCGTTTGTATAATTTATTATACAATTCACAGTGTATTTATTTTGCTACACGATTCGCACACAATGTTTATATAATTCGTTGTATAATACCTTATGCTTGCATATTTCGCTATATAATTTTTGTATATTTTGTTATACAATGCCCAATATTTGTATATTTAATATAGCTCGCTATGTAATTCAATATACAAACTAAAACTGTAATTATTTTAAAATGTTAGTGAAAAATTATAATTAATTTAAATTATAATTATATTAATTAATTAATATATATATATTTACTTATTCGCATAATTTTTTCTTTTTTTAAGTAAAATGATGAGTGGGCTAAGCCCAGATGTTCTTTCTTGCTAGCCCTTGAAAAGGACCTAAATCGGGACAAAATTGTGCAACTGTAAAGATGATACAAATTATTTTGAACAAAAATGGTTGCATCTATATGTGATGCATATATAAAAAAAATATATAATATATTGATATTATATATAATATATATAATTATATAATATATATAATATAATATAAATAATATATAATTATGTATATATAATGTATCGCTATGTATCACAAATGTATAAACAACTATATTCTTCATCCAAAAATAGCTGAATAAAAATAGTTGTAAATTAATCAAAAAGCACCTCAAAATTTCTTTAAATTTTTCAAATTTAAGATATGAGCTCCTCGCAATATTCTTAGTCTTTTGAAATAGCCCAATCCATTAGTACGTGGGCTACGGGCCTTGTTGGATCAGTCATATTTTTAAAAAAATATTTTTTTAATGAATTTTTTAAATTAAATTATAATTTTAAAAAATTAAAACAAATAGCAATCAGACCATACTACATGGTATTAGTGTTGCTATTATATAATACAAAAAGATAATTTATATCTTAATTTTAATTTTTAAAATTTTAAATAAACTTTGAGCTTCGACTCTTATTATTATACTTTCTTTAATTATTTTTTAATTCAATCCACGAGTCAGATCCGACNNNATCCGACGGCTCAAAATTAATAAGCAATTGAGTTATATTTTGAATAAATAATTTTGATGCACCAGTCATACATTTTATATTATTTTAAAATATTCAATAATATTTATCCACTTTATGAAATCAAAAAATAATTTTATACTTAATTTTTAATTTACCTTCATCTTCCTATTATATTTTACACAACACTATATTTATTATATTCAAAAGATGCCAAGTGAACAAGAGACAAACAAAGATGAGTATTATATGGCGTCCATGTCAATATAATTAACGACTGGTATTTAATTAAGGTTTGATGTGTGTGAAAATTGACATAAATAAACTTAAGACAACGTACAAGAAATTTAACTGAATGTATACCTCTTGCAGTTTGATGAATTCTATGTGGTAAAATAAAAAATAATGACTTTGTTTCTCCGTAAAATAGTACAGTTAATTTATTATGAGATAAAAAACATATGTATTTTAGTTTAATTCGTAAGATCAAATTATTAGCAATTAAATATTATAATAACAGTAAGTAAAAATGATATAACAATAGCAAATCAAATAAATGGTTAATTGTATAGAGTTTGTGAGGTTCGACTAATTATTTGTGGAACTAACTCATTAGATAATAACTCTTAATAAGAAACAAAAAAATAACCATTTTAATACAACTCCCACGTGAGGGTTCAATTCTCCAGTAATCCCCCTTTGTGTCTCCCTTCCCTACTCCCAATTGTAAAAAAATAAAACCCATCCATTTCATAACTCTAACAACAAAAACTCACATTCATTACACTGGAAAAAACAAAATGCTGCAAATTAAACACTTCAAAATACATTAAACACAAATACATAAAAGTACACATAATACATGCATCATTATTTTTTTTTTAAAACATGGAAATTAACAGTAGTGCAAATTTATGTCATCAGAATTTTGATCACAGAATTCTAGTAGTTTCCTTTCTGTCCGGGTCTCGATCCCATCTGACCGGTAGCCTCCTGCACCCTCCGTTTGGCCTGCTCCATCTGCTCTCCAGCTGTTCCCCTCATTCTCCTCATGTAATTAATCATCCACGACAACGACGACAACGCCGTTATCCCAAACGCTCCGGACGTCAAAAACCCTGTAACGGCCAGGGCGATCGTCAGTGCCGCCGGGACCAGAACCGGACTGAACAGCAGAAAAACCGGCGTTGCTACGGCAAGTCCGATCAGAGTTCCGACGAGCGTCAGTCCGGCGAGGCAGAGGAGAGCTCCACCGACAGGGAAGAGAGTGACGACAGCAAGGATTTGGGATTTTGACGGACCTTGTTGAGGAAGAAGGCTTTTGATAGCCTCAGTTGGGTGGGGTTGCATTTGTTGCTGCTGGTAGCCGCGGGGGTGTTGGTCAGCCATGGACGGTGGTGGGTTTGTTTAAACAAAAAATGAATTGGAGGAGCGAATGGTAATTGAATTGTGAATGAGAGAAGAGAGGAGAAGGTGGGAGATGAATATAAAGGGAGAGGAAAAAGGACGCGTGGGAGAAGAGTGACAGATGTTGATGAGAAAGTTTGCATGAAAAAATGGTTTTAGCAAAGAGAGATGAGTTTGAAAGTAAACAGTCTGTTATAGCCTTTTGGCTTTTTCTCTGCTCTGTTTTTTGTTATTTCGTCGAGGATGTTTTGACACTTGTCACTCTTAAAAAAATAATAGTAGCAATTTTAGTCACAATAACAAATACTATGATGATTCTTTAATTTAAGAAAATAGATGAGGGGTGAACCGCCTTGCCTCTAGAGTTATATATATGGATTTAGAGTTATACATATAGATTTCATAATTATATATATTATTTATAAATATTTTATAGTTTTCTGATCTAAATATTACTCCATTCAATAACATCTTAGGATAGTCATTTCCCTTTCCCTGTCAATTTTAATTTAAAATGGGAACTTTATAAATAGCATTCATCAACCATTTTTCATTCTTGTAATTGTAAAATAATATTTGTCATGAAGTTTAACATTCCACAAATAAAACTTCATGACAATGCTCTAGAGTTTATTTCTAGTATAGTGACTGTGGCTATTTGTTTAATTTTACCTACTATTATCGGATGGCAGGAATTGGAGGGCCTTTCTGCTGTGGGCCAGTTGGGCTACTACTGTATTGTCTACACTTGGGCCTTTCTTAGGTATTGGTCCTGGATAGGACTATTTTGATAATGTAATATAGTGGATTCTATCTGGACTTGAACTCTTAATTTGGACTTTTAAAGAGTATCCATACTAGGTATGTCACTATAGTCCAAGGCTTAAGGAAAAATTACACAGATAAACAAACATATATACTAGTAAATTAGTTAATATAACTATAGTTTAAATTAATTACGGCTTGCAATAAACATCTAGCTATAACTATAGTTTGATTTTTGTATCTTATGTGCGATTATACAAAAGTTGTGCATGATAAAATTTTATAGTGAAATATACAAATACTGTGAATTGTATAACAAATTATACAAATGCTGTGCGCAAATTATATAACGAAATATACAAGTGCTATAAAAAAACTGTGAGATCATATAGCAAATTATACAATTGTATATAAATGCTGTGCGAATTATACAAACGTTGTTATAATAATAATTACGAAATGTAATTACCCAAACTATAGTTATGAGGCATAATTAAAATATTTTTAAATGGTTATATGAGAATTTCTCGTGAAATTATGCCTCGTTTTGTTTTTAAGTCGAATAAACAGACCATGGAACCAGTGATGTAAAATCCATCACTAAAATTCACGCCTATTTTGACAGTAAAAGGAAACTTGTTTGAATGAACATAAGTGAAAAAACACTCATCGTACCCTTTATCATCAAGTTATCCATCAATCTTATATAAGCTGTCACATTTCATACAAGAATTTGTTTCCATTATCCAATGTTTATTCAATCACGTCTATACAATGTTTATTCACTCACATCCCATTTACTTAATCACTTGGTGCAATCCTTCTCAGACGTGACTTGTATGTTTATTCTTTTTGTCACGATCCAAATTCATAACATTATATTATCCAATTTAGTTCAATAGGCTTCATATATATGTATCCTGAGGCCACGTTGTAGTCGAGTGCAAAAATTATGAACATATGACATGTCTTATAAAAAATTCTGACTTGATTTTTGTCTTCACTTCGATATCAAATTCGAATAAAATATCACGTGTAATCCTTCTTCAATATCACGTCAGTCCTCAACTTTGACCCGCCCCTCATCCGCCTGGTCCTTGGCATGACACTTTCTTTTTTTGTATGTCCCTTCTGTGGTCCACAATTATTGATAGAGATTTACAGAAATCGTGCGATTGGTACAGTCTCCCTACTAAGAAAAATGAGATTTTCTTAATACATTAACACATAAAAAAACTCATAAAAAATTGTTTAATTTTCTTTATACTTATGAAAAAAGAATATATTATAGAATAAAGGCCCATCATAAAATGTTTTGACCATGAAGCATTGATTGATACCTAATTATAGATAGGGTATATAGGCCATTTTCTTAATTTTCGAAGGCCATAACCTTAAATGGAATATAGATACACACAACACCTTTATTAAGTTCATTTTGAGTGCAAAGTAAGAATGATAATATTATAATTGCATTATAAAATAATAATTGTTGATTTTAGCTAGATTCATGATCGCGAATTAGAGTACTAGGCTAGTTGGTTGGTAGGGTTAGGTGGTTATCTAGTCATGAGGTATAGTAGGGTAGAGGAGTACTAGCGTTTTATACCATGTGTTGTCATTATTTGTTGTTTATGTGTTAATTGTATCATATTTACGTATTGTCATGTGCTTTTGGTTATTAGTCGTTTTTTGCCGTTCCCTTTCTTTTACTTTTTGTTTTTATATCATGTTTGTCACTATCTGTCGCATGTGTGTTAATTTTATCGTATTTACATATTGCTATGTGTTTTTCGTTTTTAGTCACCCTTTCTATTCCCTTTCTTTCCTTGTTGTCATATCTAGTTTATTCTGCTTATGAGTTTTTGAGACGAGGGTTCCCAGAAAATAACCTCTCTACTTGGTAAGGTTTGTGTCATTCTATCCTTCCCAGACTCCACTTGTGGAATTCCATTGGGTATGTTGTTGTTATTGTTGTTGATGGCATAATTGATATCCTCCTTTAGTCACCAAAAAATATATTATAGAATAAAAGGCTCATCATAGAATGTTTTGACCATGAAGCATTGATTGATACCTAATTATAGATGGTTATATAGGCCATTTTCTTAATTTTCGAAGGCCATAACCTTAAATGGAATATAGATACACACAACACCTTTATCAAGTTCATTTGAGTGCAAAGTAAGAATGATAATATTATAATTGCATTATAAAATAATAATTGTTGATTTTAGCTAGATTCATGGTCGCGAATTAGAGTAGTAGGCTAATTGGTTGGTAAAGTTAGGTGGTTATCTAGTCGTGTAGTAGGGTAGAGGAGTAGTAGTGTTTTATAACATGTACATAAGGTCTGCGTACATTCTACCCTCCCCAGACCCCACTTATGGGATTCCACTCGGTATGTTATTGTTGTTGTTCATGGCATAATTGATATCCTCCTTTAGTCACCAAAAAATATTTTTATGAGTGCAAAACAATTTTTTTATTACCTATTCGTCCCTTGAAAATCGTTGCAAATGTAGCCACAGTAAAACGGACCCATGGTGGTTACATGATTTTGGCTGCCCAAAAGCAGAGAGGAACAATTCAACTAAGAAAACCAACATTCATAATTGTAGTATGTTTAAGTTATATATTCTGATGATAATGATCGAGCCAGAAACACAAGGGATTCGTCCAAATTCTTTTCATTAAACATTATAGTGTATATATTGAATCTTAGATATATTTAGTATTTAGATGATAGAAATTTTGATTCCGTATGAAAAAATCATGCGGATAAGTAAATATATATTAGTTAATTAGGTAACATAACTATAGTTTGAATTAATTACGATTCGCAGCAAACATCTAGCTATAATTATAATTTGAATTTTATATAATTCGTGAGATTTATACAAACACTATGTGTGATTATACAAAAGTTTTATGTAAATTAGATTATAGAGCGAAATATATAAACACTGTAAATTCTATAGCAAATTATACAAATACCGTGTGCAAATTGTATAGCGAAATACACAAATGCTATACAAAAATTACAAATTATACAGCAAATTATATAAATATTGCGTAAATTATACAAATATTGCTATAATTATAGTTATGAAATGTAATTACCCAAATTATACGCAAGTTCCTCCTCGATATCTATCAAATTCTATGAAGTTTTCACGAATTATTCAATTTCGAGATGCTTAGGTAGTGAGAAGGTCTACGTACATTCTACCCTCCCCAGATCCCACTTGTAGGATTTCATTGGGTATATTGTCGTTGTTATTGTTGTTGTTATAGGGGGGAAATTTGAATGTAAAATACCCTAGACAAGAAAAAATCATTGACAACGCATTTACCAAGGAGTTTTTGAATAAAATCATTGACTGCTTTGGACATTGAATAAATTCATTGACTGCTTTGTTCAGGTGATTTTGGCAAACTGTAATTTGAATTAAGACATCCTTGTCTTTTGGTTGAATAAAATTCATTCAATTTAGATGTTAGTTAAGTAGATCAGAGTCAAAGTGTCATCATTCTTCAAATTTTAGGCTTTTTATCTTCCAGGTGATCTAATGATAGTTGAAAAGACTCTATTCTAATTATTGTTTCCTTAAACAAAGTTACCTAATCTTCAACTTTTCATTTACTTATCTTTTTGTAACGAAATTAAACCAATATTGTTTCCTAAAAGTTGTGCACATTACGTAAAGATTTGTATTCAACATATTAAGTAAATGTTCATTTCGGTTTTAGTCGAGGAAACTATCTTTTTTGTCACTTACAAGTTTGAATGACTTTTTCAGATTTTTTATGTGCAAAAATGAACATCTGACATATATAACTAGGGGCGACAAAATTAAACCCTATCTACCTAATTCACTCAACCATTGAAGTTTGAACGGGTTAATACTCATCCATCTATTAGCTTAATCCATCTTAACACAACTCATTTAAAATTGGTTGATATGCAATCCGCATCGATTCAATAGAGATCTTTTCAAAATATTTTTAAAACACTTTTTTTAATTTAATATATTTTATATAGCCCGAATAAAGAAAATATGATTTAATTAGGTACTAAAATATTGAAAAAAAGTAAATTAAATAAGTAAAACTTAGGAAAAGTTGGGTCAGATTGGATCTTGAACCGCTTTACAATCCATTCTCAACTCATTTTGACCTAAGTAAATTTGGATTGAGTTGGATTTTGACCCGTTCAGTCTTGACCAATTATGACCCATTCAAATTTAACTGAATCAAACCCAATGGTCGCTGCTATTTTTTTCAAAGTCATAAAGGTTGAAGGAAACAACCTCGATTGACCATTGAAATTGAAATAACTTTTCTGGTTGTGATGAAAATAAAAAGATGAAATAAAGCAGATTCTTTCAAAAAATGTGGAACTTTACCTATTGCACAAACACAATTGGTTAAAAATGGGAGAGATAATAAATCTTTTACATTAGAATCTAACAAAAAATCACTTTCTTGAGTGTGCCAGTTATTTTTTTTCAAATCCCACTTTGTTTTAAGTATTAGATAAAGAAACTTTTAAGTCAAATATATTGAATTGACTTTACCATCTTCAGATCTCCAAAGAATTTAAAAAAGATTTGGTCGCGTAAAGAAATTATCTTCCAAATGGACCCCCAGTTTGTGGGTCTGCGGTTACAACATTTTATAAAGTAGGTAACTGAAAAAGAAAAAACTCCAGAACATCCTACTCTCTCCGTTCATTTTTATTTTTCAGTATTTCACTTATCACGGCTTAATTACACAAATCTTGACCAATATTTTAAATTGTAACTTTCATCATATTAATATGAGAAAGATTGCAACTTATAATATTTTTCATATAATTTTCAATCACCTAAATTTTAAATTACAAATATTAAAGTTAGCTTTGAACTTTTGTCAAATTTGACATCAAAATGTGAAACAATGATAAGCAGTGAAAGGAGGGAGTACTATTTTTTTTTTGTGTTTTAGATTGAAGTCTTCTTACTTCTGAGTTGTTTTCGTTAGGAAGATTTAACCTTTTGATGTGGAACTTTTCAAGGCAAATTTAAGTTTAATTAGACTCCAAGGCAGATACAAAAATATAAGAGTATTGTTCTGTTTAGTATCATTCTTTTTCCGTTTTTTTTTATTTGTGTCTTTTTTTTCTAGTAAAATTATACTGAACTGAACCATATAAGAAGGTTAGGTATGGATGAATCTCTTTTGTTTTGCTACTTTTGTTATATATCAACACAAATTTACGGGTTTTCATCATACACATAATTTGTAGGTATAAGTCGGTCTAACAGACAACAATTTAATTCATATATTGTACTACTTTTAATTTAGCAGGACTAATTACCAAAAGTTATACTCATTGTTTAAAAAAAAATAACCTATTTTGATTTGACACAAAGTTTAAGATAATAAAGAAAAAAATTTAATCTTGTGATTTTAAATTAAAGTTATTAAATATACCAAAATACCCTTTAATCTTATTGCCTGAAACATGTCACGTAAAAAGTTGAAATTAAAATTTTGTTAAAAAAAGAAATGAATCATTCTTTTTATTACAAGACAAAAAGAAAAGTAGATCATTCCTTTTTAAACATGAAAGTAATAGTTTACTTTTAAAAACTCATGATACAATATATAATTAATTTATTTTGTATCATTATATCAACTCACTTTATATATTATATATATTTGCTTTGTATCAGAGCAAATAAATATAAGATACAAAGCGAATTGTTACACTGATATAGAGCAAATCGATACAACTCCAAGCAAACAGATAAAATTCAAATTCATGTATGTATTAAAATTTTAAACTCTCATTATTTCGAATAAATACCAAAAATATTTACTCTATCAAATAATTTCCAAAAAGAAAGCAATCACCAACAACTAAACTAGATAATCAAATAGTTCACCATTTCTCATACAAAATACAAGAAAAACTTGAATATCCAAAGTCATCTTTTGATAGTTTTACAATTCATATATATTGTCAATGAGCCGCTTGGGCAACTTGGCTAATTTTATGTAATAATTCTCCATTACTAACGTGGTACATGAATTAAGAAACAGTAAATGATAAGAGTTAATTTTTTTAAATCATCTTTTAAATATGATAAATACAATGTCTTGAAAAAATATAACAGAGAAATGATTATAATTAATAATAAGAGTACATTATGAACTAAGTGTAAAATTATTTCTTGATTTCATAAAGCAGACAAATATTATTGAACATCTATTTTTAGTACAATAGACAACTATTGTTTAACAAAGGAAGTAATAACAATTCTCCAATTTCAAACAAATTAAAATCAAGCAATAAAAAACATATTTTTAAATCAAGCTTATATGAAATCATTATCATACTAAATTATTAATAAAAAAGTTAAATATCGTATAGCTTGTTTATAGGAGTATTTATTTCAAGTTCGGATTAAATTAAAAAAGAAATTATAGTAGACTAACCACCACAAAATTTCACGGTTTTGCTATCCCCATTTATTTATACCAAAAATTAAAAAGTGCCAATAAAGTAATATAGCACGTCAACTCCATAAAGAGAGTGATTGGTGATTGACAACAAGTTCAGACATATGTGTTCTTGACTTATGATTTATGATTGTAATTTATATTCAAAGACTCGATAATTCATGAAAATTTACAATTCAAACTAAGTATTGCATTTTATGTCAACATTCTTTAAAGAACAAAGAGGATGGAAACTACTACTGCTACTAATATACATATATACATGAAAGACAAACAGAAATGGATACATACATGATATATCCCCACACCACAAGTATGAAATTATTATTATTAGATGTAGAGTCATGGGACATAGTCATCTTTTTATTTATTTTTTCCCTAGTGTACCTTCCATTTTAATTATTACCCTTCTTTGTCTTTTGCCTTCATTCCTTCTCCATCACTAATATCCCCTTTGCACCCTTCTCCCTTTTTTTCTTTATTTATAACTTTTCCTACTACTACTAGATTTGCAGGGGACAAACCTAAACTTCTTCTCTTCTCCAATTAGGGTTTTCCCACTTATCTCTAGCTAGTAACTATTCTACTTGTGAATTAAGCTCACTTCTTTTTTTTTCTTTTTCAATCTGTGTGTTACTGTTTATGTGTTTTCTACTTTGTTTTTTGTAATTTTGAAGAAATAAGAGCCAAGTTGTGATCTCAAGGAGAGCTTCTTCAAAGAGGAAAAAAAAGAAAGAAGGTAATTAATTCCCTTTTCTTTCATCTCATCAAAGATACCTAGATCAGAAAATAGAGTTACTAGCATTTTTTTGCCTAAATCTTTTTTTTTTCTTGAAGGTACACAAAAAAATTGGCTGTATTTACTTGGTGTCACAGTTCTTGATTAAGGGTTTTCCTGCAAAAACATACTTTTAAGAAAAAAGCTTTTTTTTTAACAAAATTCAGAAGGATATATCACTACATCCATTTGAATTTACCTCCAAATTATCGTGAAAATTAAGAAAACGTGTGGAGCATTTCTGAGCCAGATATGAACCATAAAACAAGAAGTTAGTTGGGATAATTCATAAACATAAAGGCAAACAACAATATAATTAGTTCACTTAGCACTGAAAATAATGCCTAAGTAGAATTCATTAGGAAGTTAACCCTCTAATTGGTGGAGGTGGATCATGATTTGAACTTAATCTCAAATAATTGTTAACTCATTTTATGTCTGAACACACACACACATATATATATATAGTTCAAAACCTAATAAACTCTTTTGTGATATTACTCTATATTTTTATGTTTGGTTTATAAAATAATGAATTCAATTGAATTTATTAGCATATGCTACTTTAAATCTAGCACACACCTGCAAATTTTAGAGTGGAACGGAAGGGTGGAGTAAATGTAATTTCCGATTGTCATAAGAAATATGTTCACTCAAATTGAAATGTTCCTATTCGTTTTCCAGTTCAAATACTCCTAAGAAAACCCCAAATTAAGGTCATTTTTTCACAACAATTCCGGACAATAATATGTTTTGTGTAATCACACAAGTAAAGTCAGAGAAAATTTCCTTATCCTCGCCTTGCTAAAGTAGTTCCCAAACTAGGATCGAAGATTAGCATAGAAAATAATTTTTTTAAAAGAAGAGATTTACTTGATGTTTTGATATTGCAAGCTAGAAGAGAGGTATCTACCCAGCCTTATATTTGACTCATAAAAGTAGAGAAACTGGTTAATTTTCAGAAAAACTTAGCTTGAATGTGGTATAAAAAATAATTTTAAAAGAGGAAGAGATTGTAATTACTTGATGTTTTTGATATTGCAGCTAGCTAGCTAGAAAAGGATTAATGGCATCATCCAGCTCATACAACTCCCCTTGTGCTGCCTGCAAGTTCCTCAGGAGAAAATGCCTTCCTGGCTGCATTTTCTCCCCTTACTTCCCACCGGAAGAGCCTCAAAAATTCATCAACGTCCACAAAATTTTCGGCGCGAGCAACGTCACTAAGCTCCTCAACGAGCTCCTTCCTCACCAAAGAGAAGACGCCGTCAACTCTTTAGCCTATGAAGCCGAGGCGAGAGTAAGAGATCCCGTCTACGGCTGCGTAGGCGCCATCTCTTTCCTCCAACGCCAAGTCGAGCGCCTCCAGAAGGAGCTGGATGCGGCTAATGCGGACTTGATCCGCTATGCTTGCAATGACTTCACACCACCCCCGATGCCGCCTTTACCTCTTCATCATAACATGTCTTTTCGACAAATTGGTAGAAGATCATCAATGGGACATCATCATCATGATGGCGGAGGTGGAGGCGGAGGAGGAGGTGGTGGTGGTTTTTATCAAACACCTAGCTTTTCGATTCCGTATTCTCTCCCTATTTGGAATGATCATCAAAACCCTACAGGAGATCACATCCATGGAGGAGGAGGAAGTATTTGATGATAATGAGGCAAAGTAATTTACTTGCTAGGGTTTTATGATGACCCTCTTAAGTTTAAACAACTACTTCTACTACTACTAGTGTCATGTTTGGCCCTTTTTCACATTCACCATCCTTTATATTATTTCCTCAACTCAGAACACCTGTTGTTAGAATTTTATAATAATATGGCTATTGTGTCATAGTTATCTACTACCTAAGTCCTAAGATGTGTGGCATGGCAAGTCTATGGCTGCTAATTTAAGAAAAAAATGGCTAGTAATTTCTTTTGTTTATGGTGAATAAATAATATAACTATTTGGCATGTCATTGTAAAGCAGATTCTCCGGTTAGAATCTGTAGTTCTCTATAAAGTCGTCCTTTATTAATAAATTGCACTACTTATTTACATAGGATTTGTGACTTTTGTTCAGATGGACCGCATTTGTTTACCTAATATATGCTGCAAAGCTGCCAAGTTTCAATTTTATAAATTCATAGCCGAAAGGAACTTGTCAAAAAAGGCACTAGATGGATCAAGCAAAATCTGAGTACAAGATCCAATTGATCACTACTAGTATAATTTATTATTTGTAAGCTAATTAAGGCAACTTGAACAGCAAGGGACGCAGTAAAGAAACACACTTTTTTGTTTTTCTAAAAGTCTTGTGTGAACCAAAAAGAAAAAAAAAAGGTTGTGGGTGGGGGGGGGGGGAAGCTTTGGTGCAATACTAAAGCTCCTGCTAGGTACAGGGTCCGGGGTAGGGCGCAACCTCAAGGGTTTATGTACGCAGTCTTATCTTGTATTTTTGCTGAAAGTTGTTTTCAAGGTTTGAGCCCATGACTTCCTAGTCACATGGTAGCAGTTTTACCAATTACTCCAAGATTGCCTTTCTTAACGAGTGATACAACACGAGGAGGACTTTTCGGGGTTCACCCAGGGAACCAACATGACAGGAATTAAAAAGAAGAGAAGGAAGACAAAATTTGGTTGATTATATTGTCGATATAATTATTGTTAGCCAAAAGCTTCATGATATGTGAACTGTACGTGCATAACTTGTGAACAGTAGGTAAACTACATGACTTATGTATAGGGTTTTCAGCCTTTGATATACTCCAACCCCACAAAAAAGGAAAAATTAAATAAACAAGAAGACGAATAGGAAGAGTACTTTAGATCGAGCTAGTACTCTTCCCTTCTTAATTTGTCACATCTTCTTAATAATACATTTTTAGCATGTCATATTTGACAATAATTTAATTATAAATTTCTCATCACAAACAGTGACATGAAATGAGAAGAAGGAAGCATACTTTTTTACTGATTTTTTAAAAAATGATGCAATAAAAAGGTTGAAAGATTGATTGAAATTTACTCTTTTATTTAATTAAGCATGAAGTGTTTTAGATAGTCACTTTGAAAAAAAAAAAGAATAAAATTCAAAAGCCCTTTCTTTTTTTAAATATATAATTTCTCAGTGACTATCTGCATGTATTGTATTTCATTCCAAATGTTTAAATTACAACACAAGGATAGAAACTATCCTGAAAAGAAAAAAAAAAAAAGAGCTCCCAACAAAAAGACCTATTGCTCATTCTACAACCATACAAGAATTTATCCTAACTTAACAAAAAAAAATTACCTTTCTCAACTTTTGATCTAATGGAAGGGACTTGTCTCTTATCCAAGAGATAGGGACCTTAATTATCACAATTAATCTTATTTAACAAAATTTAAATAAATTCCTATAACTAAACTACTAATTATTCTAGTAATTTAATATTTTCGTTTTGTCTCATTTTATGTGACATCTTTTTCTATTTAGTACGTAAAAAAAAAATTACCTTACTCTAATGGAAAACTATTTAACTTAATTTTTTTTTACACTTAATGAAATAATTCTTAGTCACATAAATATGTAAAGATCGTTTTAAATCATAAGTTTAAAATTTTTTCTTTTCTCCATAAATATTATATCGTATCAAATTAAATAGTGACACATTTAGACAGACTGAGAAGTAGAAAATACTGAACACTCCTCTTTTCCTTCCGCTATTATTAAAAGATTGTTTGTGCTTGTTGCTGGTTTTGAATGTCTTTGAACCGCACTTTTTTTTTTTTTTAATATGACATGTTTGTTTGATATTATTACATATTGCATCATAATTTCACGTATTTTCTTTTTTCTTTTTTTTGCGCGCGCGCATCAAAGATATTTTCAATAACATTTGAAGACTTCTCTTTGTTCTTTACTGGAAGAGTAATTGTTAATTCTACTACAAAATAATCAATAAGGAGATCTTTAAATTCTTATAGTTTTAAACACAAAGTTTTATGGAATTATTAAAAAAATTCAATTATTATGTCATTTTTGAAATTCTTGTCAAGCAAGTTTAATTTATATATTAATTATCAAATCAAAGAAATCTTGTCAAAATACATAGTGTTAGTCTCATCTTCTTAGATATCCTAGAAAAAAAAAGAAAATAAAATCCTTTTCAAATTCAATCCCTCTGTCATTTTTAAATCAACAATAACGATGACAATGATATTCTAACCCACATTAGTCCTAATAAAATAAATAATATTTAAAAATCCAATCACCAAAAACTATTTTTACAAATTTGGTACTTTCAGTTTTTTTTCCCAAGCTTCTTTTAATGTCTCACAATTTTTGCATTTTTTTTTATATTTTCTCTAATGAATAATGGTTATAGAGGTTTATCTGTCATTGTAATTTTACATATCTTGGACTTCAAAACTGATTTCATTTTCACTAATTAAATAATTTTTACCACAAAAAAATTATGAGACATTTAAAGAGAGATTATTGCTTATTATATTTGAAAATTAGATAGGTTAAAAATTGATACTTGTTAAAAGTAATTTTAACATGATTCATAGAGGTTGTGGTAAAGTGGTGGGACTATTCCACCCTTGACTAGATGTTTCAGTTTGACTCTAGATATAGAGAAAATCTGCTAAGAATGTCATCTCTGAATGAACCTTGCAGTACGCATCCAAATTATATTTAATTGGAGCTCTAATGCTAACTGCAATGCATAATACGAATTCAAATATTGAATGAAAAATTTAAAAAAATATGATTTATTGGAATGAACACACATGTCTCGTAAATGACTAGTGAGGCTCTGGTACCACAGTTAATTTTTTCAAAAATTGATGTAGCGAAAAATGTTGATAGATTTATTTAAATTTTATCAAACATGAAATGTTTTAAATAGTCAATTAAAAAACAAAAAATTTACAAAACATTCTCTAATTTAAGAAGCCTCCACTTAGGCTGACTTAAGCTATCTATTTCATGGTACAAATTTTGTCCACTACTGTGGTAAGCTGCTTGTTGGGCTAATGGTTGGAGTTTTAACTTCTCTGGGTCCACAACACACTTCATCTCTAGGTTTTTGTATAATATCGTTTAGACTTATTTGGTGATTTGTTCATGATTTTTCAAAATAATGACATATAAAATTTTATTATAATGTTTTAATTAAACTAATAAATATATTATTATAAAATTATAATTTTATATTTCTGTGATTTTTTAAAATAATGACATAAAGTTTTACTTTAATGATTTAGTTTTCTTTAAAAAATTATTTCTCCTATAATTCAACTAATATTTAGACATGTCTACTTGGGTAACTTGAGAGCTTGAACCGACTCATGGTCGTGCCTGCTCCTCGGTGCCTCTTCGCTTGCCACATGAGTTGTTCAAGCAGGCAATAGCTTGATATGTCTGTTTGAGCAGCTTGAGAGTATATCGGTAACTTTATAATATTTCTTTGGCTGTTTCAATTATAATTTTTCAACAATTTTTGAAATATAGATAAAAAATCTATTGATGTCACCTAAAAAGAGTTAAAAATAATTTATATTGGCTGTTTGCTTGAGCAGTTTCCGGTGAGCCAACAAAAAATAATTTGTAGGCTTTTTAATTTAATTTTTTCAAGGTAGCTGCATAGTGACATACCTACTTCAACGACATTATAATATTTCTTTAGCTGTTTCAATTATAATTTTACAATATCTTTAAAAATTTATAGGAGAAATTTGTTGATATCACAATCAAGATAAAAAAAATAATTTATATTAGGCTCATGCTAGCACGAACTTTTGTCACTAATAAATTCAATAACTCATAGCATTTTATTTTATTCTAAATAAAGTCTCTTGTGACTTGTTATTCTAGTAAATGATAGACAATAACTGAAACAAACATCCAACAACATATTTTATAGGCACACAAATATGTGTTCTCATTTATCTTTATGAACTGTAATGATCTCTTATGGCCAATTACAAATTAAATAGATAAAAATGACATTCTCAATTAAAATAAAGAACATTATGAAACCAAATCTCTCGAAGTGTTGTCTACAGCATAGATTCATTTTTACGGATATTTATCTTGATTGCTTCATTAATTACAAAAAATTTACTAAATAGAATTTCTACTATAAATAAAAGTGTATATATGCTATGTTGAATAAGATTTTGATTTACAGGAGAGATTGCGATATAGATTGCTCACCGACATGAAATTTGCCTCCGATCTTCCTCAACCCAACCTCGTCTGACCACCCCCGTCGTGAGTGTGACTAATGGTGTTAAAATGAGCCAAAATATAGATAATTCGTTCAAAATTTTATGAGTTGGCTCAAGATGATTTTGACTGGATTCAATCTCAACCCACTCAAGTATTAATCCATATCAAAAGATTCCTCAATTGAGCCCAATTTAATATCCAATTTCAAGCTGTTCTAAAACTTTTCACTTGTATTGATGTAATGTATGTTTTCTATCTATTTTATATTTTTTTTATCATTTATCTATCTATTAATTGTAATATTTTATTTTTAATTTTTGAGTTGAAATTCAAATTGTGATTATATAAAATAAATAATAATATGTTTGAGTTATTGAGATTGAGTGGGTTAAGTTGGACAGGTCATAATCCAACCCGAATTTTAGCTCATTTGAACCCAACCCGTTTGAGCCCAAAATAAATTTGGGCAAATCATAATCCAATCTAATTTTTATGTCAACCCATTTTAATATTCTCAATTTCAACATACATCCCTTGGGGACTCATTGTCCTTATTGAGATTTGATCTACCATCATATTAATGAACGTCAGCTTGAATATTATATTTGTCACGAATACTCAAGCACATGCTGACATATTATTTATCACTATCCAATAGACCTCGCAGATTTGGCCATCGAGCAACACAATCATAGAGTCCTATAACTTTGCATCATGTCATGAATTTGTGCAGGCTCTTTGATTTTATCTCTTGGTACTATACAGATGGTCGTGGTCATAAAATCCAGTACTTGCAATATCTCTTTTAGATTTGACAAAAGCAAATTGCCTTCTAATTTAATATTAATTTGAATGAAGTCATTTTTTAAGTTGCGACATGAAGCTATCATAACTTATGACTTATTTCACTCTGATGTGTCTATTTATTCACCGCACTTTCTTCGTAAGCTTGCCAGCCTAGACAGAAACCAATTAATGTACCAATACATTAAGCAAGCCCAAACCGCACTTTACAGATAAGTGGGAGCAGTAGCAGAAAGATGTTGGATTACATTCGATATAAAAAAGTAATCGAAAAGGTGGATGATTCTTTGATGATTTCGAGATGACAATTAATTCAGAGGATATGATTGATGGAACTCTACTGCTGTTTCTGAAATAAACACACCTTCTGACAAAATACATTATTCAAACACCACTACATAGTACTAATTTTGCTAATACACGTGAGGACAATGTTATCTTACATACCATATTAATTTGTCGCTTAATTTGTTTAAATTACTCCAATTTGTGATTCTTAAGGCCGTTAATTACTACTTTCCACTTTAATTTGTTTGTCTCATAATCTGTTTGATTAAATTTAAAAAATAACAATTTGTGTTGGACCAACAAAAAAGGATTATATATTAGTGTTTAGCCTAATTTTTTGAAAATCACTCTTTTTCAAGAGCAATTAGTGTTTAGCCTAATTTTTTGAAAATCACTCTTTTTCAAGAGCAATTAGTGTTTAGCCTAACTTTTAAAAAATGCTTTTAAGTTTTTAGGTGTCAAAATAAGTTCAATTATTCCTTATAATCACACAAATATATGAAAAATAAAAAATAAAAATTAGATCATAAATTTTAAAATTCTTCATTTTTTAAAAATTTTTATATCAAGTCAAGTGATGCTATTCAAATTAAGATGAGGGCGTATAAAACTTCATATATATATATATATATATATATATATCAACCATAGTTTATAATCCCAGTGACACACATACAAACAATCCTTTACTCACCCAATCTTTCAAAATATACATTATTTATTATCTTTTTCGTTCTTTTTTAGTTATCATGTTG
>DF357523.1:61080-86702 GCA_000787875.1 Solanum virginianum
CTTTTTTAGTTATCATGTTGATCTGAAAAATATATATATAATTATACTTTTTGCATAATTTTTTTTGAATATTTAATTTATTTCATTTTAAAATATTAAATTCATGCTATTTAATTTAACTTGATTAATTTTTAAAAATCGTAAGATAACAACTAAAAACATTAGACATACATGGGTGTGACATTAATGTGGCATGGGTGATGAAAAGAGTAATTTTGTGTCTAGAAATAAAAGTGGGACGTTGAATAGTTTAAGGTTGGGGTTCATTGTGTGTATGTGTGAAAAGAAATGAGAACATCAAAAACATCCAACCTAAAAGAAACAAATATTCAGTCATTTCCCCCACAAACATCAGAATTTTTTGGTGGGATCACTCAAATAGTCATATCCAACTCTTTGCTTCTTTTCCACGTCTAACTTTAACCTGTCGACACAAAATAAAATGCCCCTCTTAATTACATACTATATAGTTTGCACCTTTTTAAGCTTCTAAAAATTAGTATTTAGATATATAGAATTGTTATAATTTTTCTAAATTCTCACTTACAAAAATTTAAAAACAACTCTAATTTGTATGCATAACACAATTCAGATAAATATCATACAAATTGAAAGGAAAGAAATATCAATTTTGAGGACCCTACTAATCCAGCACACAGTAGAAACAGAGATTTGTTGAAAACAATATTTTATTATTAAATTCTTGTCAACTGATTGATGAAGTCCTCAAAATCATCCAGTACTACTTTTGTGGTTTTGCTTTGTCCTCTCAATATCATTTACCATAATCTAAATTCAATTTTTTTTTGTTAGGAATAAGAGTAAAGTTTTATATTGATAATAAAAAAGATTTGAAATCATATCTAAAGTATAGAAATACTCTTAATAATATAAGTTTGTTTGGTCTTGACCTAAAAGGCTAAAATAAATAATAAGTATCATATATGCATGTAAAGAGTTGGACCAACATGCGGAGTTCAGTTTATTATTTTTGCTACTATATATGTTAAAGATAGTTTGGAGCCGCACATAAAGAAGTTACTTCTCACGGGGTTTGAAATTAAAATTTTAACTTTATAGGTTTTGAATTTTGTAACGATAATTTTAAGTAGTAATAATTGAATTTAAACTTAATATTTGTGCATATTTAATAAATTTTATAATACAAATATACTTTTTGAAGAAATGGTACTATGTCTGGTGGAATTCATACTTGGACTTCTAGCTCTGTCAATGCCATATAAATGTTTAGGAATATGGATCATGTTGAATGGGCCACGTGAAACTTAGTTCGGCTAGTGAAAGTGGACCACATGAAACTTAGTTTTGAGGGTAAAATTATTTAAAGTGCGAACATATTGATAGTTGAAAAGATTGGAGAAGTTATAATATATACATGTATACTTTTTGTTTTGTTGGCTATGTAAAAGGATTTGATTTTTCACCATGTGATTACCTCTCTCATTTCCCCTTCCCCTATCTCGATATAATAAAAAATGATTTTCTTAACAAAGTGTGACTTTCTTTTGGAAAAAAATTTGAACAAATTTGATATAAAGAGGATATTATCACCATGTTATAAATGTGTAGTTTATTGTATATCTTGGGCGTGTATATTGTTTTGAAATTCATTACGTACTCTTTTGTGAATGGAAATTTTAAAGAATTAAAGTAGTCATAAATAAAGGCAATTAGATAGCGTAATATTCTTTGTGAAAATCACCCTATAGTGGGTTGCCATCATAACCATAATCATTGGTTATTTCTATCAAAAAAAGAGACTTCTTTAGGTATAATACATTTTATTAATGCCACATCTAACTTTTATTTGCTAAATAATCTATGTTGTTAGCCGCATAATACTTTGTTTAGCATCTAATGCATGTGACTTATTCTAAATAATTGTTCTTTCTAATTGTTCTTTCTAAGCTTTAATTAAGTGGCCAATTAGTAGTCAACCCTTAACCACTTAATATATCCTTCAAAATAGGAATCAATTCGATAATAATTAATTTTGTGTCTTCTTGTTCTTGGTAGGGATGAGAAGTATCGAGAACAAAATCAAAATGAGGGGCCCTCTTAACTTTTTATCTTTTTATAATTAATACTAATTATAAAGCTCTTTTTCCAAAATTAAAATAAAATTTGCTAATTTTCTTGTTTTTCCACTCGGAAAGTACATTTGAATTAGGTTACGGATTCTCAATTATACCACGACTACCAAATATACTAATCCCTCTGTTCACTTTTATCTGTCAATACCTAAAATTATCATAATGATAAATTGACCTTTATAAATTCTCAATTATAACATGACTACCAAATATACCACTCTTTCTATTCACTTTTACTTGTCACTATTTCACTTATCAAGGTCGAACTATATGAACTTTAATTAATATTTTAAGATGTATTTTTTCATCATATTAATATGAGAAGAACTACAACTTATAGCATTTCTCGTATAGTTTTCAACCATCTAAATTTAAATTTCAAATAGTAAATTTAGCTTTGACGTTTAGTCAAGTTGCGCTTGAAAAGCGAATCAATGACAAGTAAAGGTGAACATAGGGAATAATAACTAATTTTAGATTTGGTTTTTATATACATGTTTACCGAACTTTTTAACACATGGTATACATAATTTTCATCTTATATACGTTAATTTTATTGTATTTACATACTATCATGTATTTTTCGTTATTAGTCGTTCTTTCTTTTCTTTTCCTTTTTTTCTATATCTACTTTATTCTGCTTATGGGCTTTTGAGACGACGGTTTCGCCCAAATAGTCTCTCTGTAAGGTAGTAGTAAGGTCTGTCTATTTTACCTTTTCCAGACACCACTTGTGTGATTCCAGTGAATATGTTGTTATTGTTGTTGATATACATAATTTAAGTCAAAAGCTATAAGATTATGCCGAACTCATATATATATTTTGAACGGTTAATTTCACGTTGAAGAGCAAGACATGATCGATCGTAGAGTTCCATGGACCTAGTCATGAGTTGAAACTAAATAGTGGGCCAATAAGATTTGCTTTTGGCTATTTTCTTTCTCAATATATATTGGTGGCTGGATATTCCACAAGCCAAAATTCCAGTACATTGTTTAATAAAAAGGGACTGATGAACAAATAATCATTATGAGAATTATTAGATTCATCTTATATGATGAACAAGAAAACGTTTCAATCAAGTAATGACACTTCAAAGATTACACACATATAGTGCTCAATTTTCTACGTCATCCTTCAAAATATAAAGCAGTAGGTAGTTTAGTTGGTGTTGATTTTTAAATGTTGTATTTTATACAAAAACGGTATTATTTTAATGTAGGGTAAATCTTTATTCTCACTTGTTTTTTTATTTTATGACAATAGCATCACAGTCAGCTTGTGCATACCTTAACTATACTATGAAAGTACTCGCTATCTTCGACCAGGTAGGGTCAAGATATGGACTGTTAGGAACATCAGTAACAGCTCATTCCTTTTCGGATTGTCAAAAACCACAGTTCTCATTTCAACATAGTAACACAAAAAAAAGGACTCGAGCATAATAATTCCGTCGTCGGAATTTTGAATCTATAGGCTTTACGCACAGTAAAACTTGTTTGGCTAGCCTAATAATTCAGTAGGTTTTGGTCATGGAACATGGCTAGTTTAGCTACAAGGACATTGGACATGTGAATTGTGACTTTGAAAAGGAGATAGAGAGAGAACAACTACACATCAAAGAGGACCGAGTAGTTCTGTCCACCAAGGCTTGGAGCGATGAAAAAAAGAAATCACTTAATGTTTTTGTCTCAGGTAAGACCTCGTGATCTTAACTCACTTCATTGATCAGTAAATCACGTTGCCTTGGTTCCGAGGATTTTCCTCCCCGACTATTAAGTAAAAACAATGGCTTGTTACAAGACAGCCCCCACTTCCTATTAGTAGCTGCCTGTTATAGAATATTACAACTTGCTATTCCTAAGTCCTAACATCACCCAAACTGATTTTACAGCTCAAATTAAAGGCAAAAGGAAGATGAAAAGGACCCATAAAGTCTACATCCCAAGGTTACTAAATTTGCTTTTGGAAATCCATAGCCTAACCCTATGTACTAGACTATGATTTTTCCTAGCTTACTAGTAAGTCAGGAGTTCAAGACTCTAGCACTACAGGTTCTGAATCCTAGAGAAAAAGGAATATTTCTGTTCTCAACAATCATGCAATTCTTTCCAGCTTATTTTGGTTCATCAATCAATTTTAAAACAAAGTAATTAAACAGTAACTTCCAAAAAAGTAAACAGATGAGGATAAGGCCTTGAAGAAAATCCACAAATGACCCTAATGTTAATCTAGGGACCTGATTTCAGTCTAACCATTTGGTTAGAAGCTCAATGCTCCTGTTTTTCCTCAGAAAGTAAAAGTAAACACAAAGAACTATGTCAACAACCTCAAAAGCACAAGCAAGAAAAATACTATGATGTTTATAATGGCTCCATCAGAGGGACAAATATTCAGTAACTGAAATCAAGAGTGAGTGTGCGAGAATGCAATGGCAAGTTTCCATTTCATTAAAAAAAACCGCAAGTCTCCTCCCAATCGTCAGTAACTCATCATCATTGAAACTTGAGATGGAATGTACCAAAAGTTGCACAGATTAGAGAAGCAAACTTAACTACAACTCCAATGCAAAAGCAATTCAGTAGAACATGATGGAGAAGCCTCAATGATTTTGTTCACTAGGTAATTAATGAATGAAATAATTCTTCCAATTTTTACAATATAAAAATCATTTTAAAGAAATGTCATTTACAAGAATACAAAAACACTAGGTGATTTATTCCCATCTGTCCTAACCTTGGTAGATAGAGTTACCTGGTACTAGTACTGGATTCTGATGGGAGATGGAAGGTATCCCGTGGAATTTATCGAGGTGTGCTAAAGCTGGCCTCGACACTATGATTATAAAAAAATGTCATTTATAAGAATGGAAGTGTAGATAATCCTCTCATCCAGAAAAGAATATCTGTACTTCTGTAAAAATTGACACACATACAAAAAAGCATTAAAAAGAGCACTTGATAAGTACAACCATTTAGTAAAGAGGTTACAAGAGTGAAAGGGAAATGAAATAAATCCTCAACATAATTTTACAATTTAGGCCATTTTCTTTTGATAAACTCAATGTTTCTGTGGCAATAAAACTTCTACTCGGACTTTAAGATTTTTTAACTAGATGCAAAATTTATGCATCTTGATAATTCTTACAACTTGTTCTCTTCCAGAGTTTCAAGAAAGAAGCTGTTACAAGGATCTCACCAGATGCAATATAGGCACCAGCTTTGCAGAAGGATATGTACAATCTCAAATATTAACTTCAGCTTTGATGCTTTTTGAGTTGCCATAATGTTTTCTTCTTTTCCTTTACAATAAATAATTTTAGGTTTTTGAGAAGCAACCAATTTGATGCACAAAGATAACAACTGAACAAACAGAAGCCACTAGCTGTCCTGTTTACAGAGGAGAGCTGTTTCTAACTAGTAATACCTCTCACTCGAAGTAGCAAATTTGCCTGGAAACTGAATTTATGAACCAGAATTTCTTCAGGCCTTCAAACATCAAGGCCCTCCCACAAAATGAAAGAAAAGTATGTTAGTGATGCAAACTAGCAAAGTTACTCGTAAGTGCCATTGACACTGAAAGAACAGTACCTGAGAAAACTGCTTTTTATATGTCAGCTGATGCGTCTTAACACACAATGCAAATGTTTCTTTATGCAACATTTAGATCGCAATCAGTAAGAACACTTATAATGCATCTAAGGGTAAGGATCCCAATACTGACTGAGCAACTGGTCATATAACAAAAATGACAGCATACTTTAACTATCTCAAATAGCTAACTCACTCATATCATATATTAGCACACTTGGCCTCCTTTAGCAAGTACAGCAATTTGAAGAAAAATGCATTTCAAATACTTACATCTAAAAAAATTCAAAAGTTCAATTAACATAAATGAAGTTCAGCGAAGATTCAACACATTGCCATGGAAAAGACAGAGAATGCCAACAAAAAATCTAAATAGCAATTGCCAATGGGATGGAATTACACACATCAACCAACTCCCACAAACTCTTTACACATGCATATATTGTTCAAATTTTTATGGCAATAAAATATGGAAGGCTGCAACTAGTTTGATATTGAGCTAAAGTTAATTGATACAATTGACAGAATCTAACAGGAATCAAGATGCAGTGATTAGAACACAATTGGTTAGGAAAAAGGTCTTGTTCATATACTAAATGCTCTGATGCGAGAACCAGTCCTGAATATGACTTCAGACATTCAACTCTTACTTAGTCCACTTTCCGGCTTTTTAAGTTAAATGTCTCTCCCTATAAATACCTTCTATAATGTTTGGCCTCATAGAAATTTCAGCTGATACCACAATTTCTAGTTGCCTATCCTTCAGACTCTTTGAAGCTTGCAAATGCACTCTATGACCTCTGATGGGGGACTATGAAACACATCATGCCTGCATCCAGGAGAACCGAGCCTGCAGATGATGTACTTCTAGCCCCATGTTAGAGGCATTTCTCGATGACTTATTTAATGGTCTAAAAGATGTCAATATCAATAGCACACATACCTTGTTTAAATTATGAAAACATACAGCATTTCTTAAGATGTTCTTATAGAGTCATTTCATGGCGCCTTACACATGCAGATGATGCAGCGCTATTATCAAGATGTTTTCCTTCCAAACATATGGTAATCCCTTCAAAGGGATAACTTCATACTATGCAACAGCTAAGATATAATGCACACTCCAAATGAACAAAATTTTGTGAGACATTACAACAACTTGTATAAGTTACCTATTAAATCAGAAGAGAAATTTTTGTGAATAATTGGACATCCAAGTATCCTTCACAAAACCTTTAGTAACAGCAGAGACATTTTTGTGAACAATTGAATAGAAGGTGGGAAAAGTTTAACTGTCATTCATAGTTGAGAATTGATTCTGGTGACAACATGTAATCATAAACTTATTGTGAAATAAGGGAAGTAATAGACATTGACCTAACTTTAACAATGTGGCTTTACGATGATACACAGATATTCCAATTAAAGGGTGAAGAGTAACAAACAAGCCGGTGGTCTCAAAGCCACAAAGATCCCAGATGCATAATCTTGTAAATTCTTCAGCACAAAGTTCCGCCAAAGTACAAAGGGGGAAAAATGAAGAAGTCTTTTTGCAACAGCCTACTAATAACTCCCTTGTTATCTCTCTCTTTCTCTCAGATGATTCGATGAGCTTCTTAAATCTGAATGTAGGGAAACGAGAGAGGGGGAAGTTTCCATGGCTCTCAAAAAGAGAAAAAGAAAAAAGATAAAGAATTCTGGTTACCTCTATTTTACCTAAACATTCCATGGCTACACTCTACCCATCAGCATGAGAACAGTTAACAAGATTGGCAAATTTGTGTCAAACTTACATGATGAAAATGATTACCTGTCACCATTCTTGAGCAGTTGAAATCAGGCAGATTGAACTTTCGTATAAAACAGAGACCTAATGAAAAAAAGGCCTCCGTCATCCATTTACTAAGGGCTGATACAAAACTGATCAATGTAGTGCAGAACAACAATGGGTTGTAAGATGTTTCTCGTATGTTTTAGCTTTACATAAGTTTCAGTAATCATACCTAAACTATCTGCTTACATCATTTTTTTATATAAAAAAAAAAGATAACTACAGATTGTAGTCATAAATTATTCATGGTAAAACTTTTTGTGGAAGAAGACACAGAAATGAGGAGATGAACCTTCCATAATTTGTTAGAATCATCAATGTTGAGTGCAGAATGGGTCAAACTCGTCTTCTTTTACCATTTCTTATGGAATTACATGATAAAAGTTCCCTTCATGATAGAGAAATTAGATTGATCCAACCAACTTTCGCAGCTTCTGATCCTAGATTCGACAACAGTTAACTCGTGAAAGATGTCACAAAAGACACCTCAAGAGTTCATTCTGATCCAGCTTTTTCCAGGAAGTTTCAACTTTGTTGATCCAGAATCTACTCTCAACCTATTTACCAAATCCCACCTCCCATCACTAGCATACATATTTGAAAGCATGATTCTGTAACTACTAGTCTCTAGCTTATTGCCAAAAAGATGACAAGCTACAATATTTGCCAACTCATAATTTCTATGAGCATCACAGCATGACAATAGTGCTCCCCATATGCCAGAGTCAATTGGTTCTTGCACAGACTGGACAAGTTCATAAGCTTCTCTTAATTGTCCTTCCATTCCAAGAAGCTTTACCATGTAAATATAATGTTTGGTGTTAGCTGAGATGCCAAATTGATCTTTCATTCTTCTGAAATATTCTCGACCATCGTTGACAAGACCAGCATGGCAACATGCACAAAGAAGTGCAGCAAAAGTAGCTTCGTCTGGTTTGTGCCCTTCCTCCAGTGCCTTCTCGAATATCTGAAAGGCCTGAGATGCAAGTCCATATAAACCAAGACATGAAATAATTGAATTGTATGAAACAATATTCTTGAAAGTCATAGTCTCATAAACTTGATATCCCAATTCCAAGAACCCACATTTCGAGTACATGTCAAGTAGAGCAGAGGAGACCATAACCTCCGAGTGATATCCATGTCGAAAAGCATAACCATGTATCTCACTGCCTGGTTGCACGTTTGCCAACTGAGAACAAGCAGTCAGTACAGTGGCTATCAGCGATGCATCTGCCGTCCCACCTTTCATATTCATTTCTATGAAGAAATCCAAGGCCTTGACACTATCCCCACACAGCGAAACACCGCTTATTAAAGCAGACCATGTAACTAAATCAGGTTCTACAAGTCTACCAAAGACACTAAATGCTGAATCAATACATTTACAACTAGAATACATACTAACAAGAAGACTGCTTACATGATCATTTGACTCGACACCAAGTTTTATACAAAATCCATGGATTGCTTCGCCTAATTTGAGCACACTAGGATGATTTATAGTCATAATCAGGCCTACCATTGAGTACTCATCAGGTCTCACCCCATTTTTCTGCATTCTATTGAACAATTCCAGCCCCTTCTCCAACTCTCCGAGACACCCATAACCTGATATCATCGAATTCCATAGGACCAAATCTGGCTCGGTTATCCCAGAAAACACCTTGCTTGCATCAGCTATACAGCCTAATCTTGAATAAGCACTAACCAGTTGGCTACTACAGATAAAGTCCAACTGCAACCCGGAGAGAATAACCCCTCCATGTAAAACTCGCAAGCTGTTCACATCAAAATTCTCAGAGCTGGCTCGAACTAGGCATGCAAAAGTGAAGTTATCAGGCTTCATTTCAGAATGAAGCATGTCTGCAAACAGAGAAAATGCATCTCTAAATTTGTGGGCTCTAGCATAAGCTCGAATCAAGGAGTTCCAGAGGTAAATACTTCGGTGGGGAGTTTTATCAAACAGGTTATGTGCTGAGATGATGTCGTTGTTTAGAGCATAGAACCTTAGGAGTCTTGTAACGTAAAATGGGTCGTGTGAGAGATGAGTCTTGATTATGAAAGCGTGAAGCTCTTTGGTTCTTGAGATTGGAAGCTTCAGCTTTGAGAGTTGAGAGACAAGGGAGTGGAAGGGGATGAACATCACCACATTTCAAACAACTTCCCATGAAGGAAAGGAAAAGAGTGACATCCAAAATGGTTACGAATATGGTATATTGTTGCTATCGTTAAATCAGGTAAGTTTTGAAAAATTTGTTCAACAAAAAGATTATAAAATCTTCTAATAAGTGACAATTTTAATACTTAAATTTTTTCATTAAAAGAAAAGAAAAATAAAGATTGGGATAAAAGAAGGGAGAATGAGGAGGGGATTACATGAAACCTCACCAATTGGACCTACTAACACTTTATTTTGATTGTTGTTATGTATTGTTTTAACACGTATTGCATTGTGATGTATTGTATTGTACTATATATATTTTATAATACATAATGTTTAGACTTATTGTATCTTTTGACATTGTTACATATCTACAATTTGAGTGATAAGAAAAGTAAGGTAGGAGATACAACTACAATAAAAGGTAGGTTAAAAAATAAGATAAGATTATTAAATAATAAGTAAAAATAAAAACGAGAAGTATTAAAATAATGAAAACCTCAATGATGCGATATTATAAAATTGAAGCAACAATCAAAATAAATATTGTATTTAAACTAGCAGTATAACAAAGTGACTAACAACCATCCAAATTAAACAAGGTGTAAAATTTCTGCGGGGATTGTTTAGTGCCACGAACAAAGAAAAAAATCCATTGTTCCAAACTCATTTCTCATAACAAACACCACCTATTAGTACAATTACACCTCTTAATCATCAGTACGATAATCCTAGTTTATCTGTTTCCCTCGTTTAGGCCTTCGATCCAAGTTTTCCTCTCTCTGCAAGCATAAATTGTTAAATGAGGATCAGGTAATTGATATTAAAGATAAACTAGAGCTGACCTCTGCTGGAACTTTTGTTATTGAAGGTGTCACTTGAAATGGAACACTGGGTACATGGGGTAAACGAGAGAGTTGTTTCAGCAATGTGTTCCTGCACACAACAACTGTTCACGTTAAACAACATCATCACAAAGATTTGTTCATGATCTCACACACTGGCTAATGCTTCACAAAGAATGAACAACGAAAAACAGCATTTACGTTGTAAAGATTTAAACATTATTAGATAGTAAAAGCAAGCCCTAGAAAGGACAATGTTCAGATTACCTGATCCTCTCCAGATACCTGGACGAATTCTTATTCTCTATGGGTAATGCTTCATGACTAAGAGTATAATCAGGGCCAAAATACTCGTAAAATCCGTTGTAAGGCAATTTGTTATCAAGCTCTACTCCAACTGCAACTGCTGTCTGTAAACATTGAAGAAGTTCAACCTTAGCACAACTTAGAAGACTAGTACAAAGCACTAAAACATGGAGATCGAGAGATTCACCTCATAGCACCAGCACCGAGCAACATTTCCAATTGTATAACCTCCACCACCCAACATCATTAAAGGGACATTGAAAGACCTGAGGAATCGAACACAATCTGCATGGCCTTTGATAGACAAGTTAAATACACCCAACTTGTCTCCGGCTAGTGAATCAGCACCACATTGAAGAACAACAGCTTCGGGTTGATAGACCTCCATCACTTTTTGAATGACAGGACAGAATAGACCATGAAAACTCTCATCATCAATCCCATATTCAAGTGGTGCATTTAAAGCATAGTACTTTCCAGTTTTTGCACCAATGCTTCTGATGTGCCCTGAACCAGGAAAATAGTCCCCAAATTTATGGAAGGACACTGTCATAACCCGATCTGTGGTATAAAAAGCCTCCTGAACTCCGTCTCCATGGTGAATATCAATATCTATATACAGAACACGCTGCACAACCATAATGAGCACGTTAAAGGAACAATAGTTCATGATAAACAGTTCTACTGGAAAATGAGATCATTGAGCATAAATGGACAAATCATATAAGAAAAACAAAGAATTAGAAGATTGAGTATTTACCCTGTGGACTTTGAGAAGTTCAAGAATCCCAAGAACAATATCATTGACATAACAAAATCCCGAAGCTGCAGTTTTGTGAGCATGATGCAATCCACCAGCCCAATTGATGGCTATATCAGCATCTTTCTGATTAAGCTTAGCGGCTGCGCCAATGGAGCCACCAGCGGAAGCTTGACAAAATTCAAAAAGCCCATCAAAAGCAGGGCAGTCCGAACCTTCCGAACCGACATTGAATCGGTTAAGCTTGGTGGAATCATAATTGACATTAAGAGTCTCAGGCGAGACGGAAGAGAGAAACTCGACGTATTTCGACGAGTGGAACCTCCCAATATCCTCTTTACCCGCCGGAAACGGTTTAATTATTTGCATTTTACGGTGAAGCTTATATTTGCAAATAAGCTCGTGGGCCATGTGAATACGGAAAGGCTTCATTGGATGGTCCTTACCGTAATCGTAGTCGCCGATGGAGTCGTCAAAGAAATAACAAACACGGCGTTTTGTGCCGTCGTTACCCGGCGAATGAAGCGACGCGCCACCCTCTACGGAATACTCCATTACTGCTGTAAATTGTACTGTCTGTTAACTTAGAAATCAGAGAATATGAGGAACTTTAAAATGGTGGGAAACGGAAAAACTGAATTCTTTTATTTTATTGCAACTAAATAATACTTATAAAATTAAAAAAATATTTTGATATGATTTATATTTAATTCTGTATCAAATAAATAAATTTAAAAATATGTTTAATTTAAGATCACAAAGTTCAATAATTCTTTTTATTTTAAAATTTTTATGACAAATTAAGGCCAGGCTATATAAAGCTGAAGAAAAAGAAGTTTTTGAGTTTTCATTTCCTTTTGATGAGATATTCAAGTATTTTTCATTGTTTAAAACGGGAAAATCGATTTTTTATTTAAAACCACTCCGTCATTAATTTAGTGGTCTTAATTTTCTTTAAATGATTTTAAAAGATAATTTCTTTTATCTTTATAACTCTAAATAACTCTTTAATTTTAGTTATTTCAACACATGTTTAACTTTACGAAATTAAAAATTATTTCAATGCAACATATATTTAATTTAAGGTGACAAGGTTTAAAAATCTCCTTTGTTTTCTTGAATTTTACATCAAATAAAAATTTAATAAATAAATTAAAATATATATTTAATTAAAAATCAGAAAATTCCAAAAAAAAAATATTTTCTTAAATTTAATATCAAATTAAAACTAGACAACAAAGCTGAACAAAACATAAGTTTGATTTTAGAAACATATTTGTTAAAATTAATTTTTTTAAAAATATTTTCAGCAGTACAATAAGCATTCTTGGAAATAGATGAAAAGTTTTAATAACTATGGAAGAATCTACATTTGATTGAAATATAAATAGTCAAATCATAAAATATATATACTTTTAAAAGATGTGTGTATCGATTTTGAAATATATCTAAATACTTAGCTAAAAATATATTTCATGATTATTATTTTTTTGTCAATTGTCGCCTTTATAAAATTATTTATTATGAGAAACTTTGAAAAATTGTTGTTATTTGAAAAAGCAACTTTATTTTCAAAATAAAAAATTATATTTAAAAATCTGAGTTGTGTTTGATTGTGATATGAATTCGAGTTGTTTATGAATTTTGTGAACAATATAAAGTAAAAATAATTTTTGATGCTTTGTAAATTTATGAAAATTCTATGATTGAACGTGTTTTTGGAATTCAATTCGAAGAAAAAAAATATAATTGAATGCTCCCTTAATTCCTTCTGCTCTGTATTCGCAGTATTCGCACGGAGTAACATAGCAAAAACAACATAAATCTCATCTAAGGGAATTCAAGCACACTAAAAGCATGTAAATTACAGAAAATCAAACAAATAAAGAATAATTTGAAAATAATTCAATCAAACATAAACAGATCGAGTCATAAGAGTGACGATTTTCAATCGCCAACTTGATAATGATAGACTAAAAAACAGTCAAGAGAGATGAGTGAATAGAGAATACATACCTAAGACAAAGTTTGAGATGGTGAAACTTACTGAATACGGCGGACTGACAGAGGAAACAAGTGACCACTCTATCAATGTGCGAAAAATAAGAATATAAATGACAAGCCTTTAATTTTACCTAGAATTTACTTAATTTTGATAATAAATTTAACCCAATTACGATCAGACACGTGTCGACCATGAGTTTTGTGAGCAGTTTAGAGTAAAAATAATTTTTGATGCTTTGTAAATTTATGAAAATTTTATAATTGAGTGTGATTTTGGAATTCAATTTGAAGAAAAAAAAAATATAGTTAAATGCTCCCTTAATTACTTGTGCTCTGTATTCGCACGGAGTAGCATAACAACAACAACACAAATCTCATCTAAGGAAATTCAAGCATACTAAAAGCATGTAAATTACAAAAAATCAAACAAATAAAGAACAGTATCTTCTATAAATAATAGTACTCAATATTATTTTTTAAAAGAATATCTACAATCTATTACCGATGTGTAATTCAAACAAGATCTGTACGCGTACAGAAATATTCATAAGAGTGACGATTTTCAATCGCCAACTCGATAATGATAGACTAAAAAACAGTCTAGAGAGATGAGTGAAGAGAGAATACATACCTAAGACAAAGTTTGAGATGGTGAAACTTACTGAATGCGGCGGACTGACAGAGGAAACAAGTGACCACTCTATCAATGTGCAAAAAATAAGAATATAAATGACAAGACTTTAATTTTACCTAGAATTTACTTAATTTTGATAATAAATTTAACCCAATTACGATCAGACACGTGTCGACCATGAGTTTTGTGAGCAGTTTAGAGTAAAAATAATTTTTGATGCTCAGACACATGTCGACTATGTGTTTTGTGAGCAGCTTAGAGTAAAAATATTTTTTTATGCTTTTTAAATTTATGAAAATTTTATGATTGAGCGTGATTTTGGAATTCAATTTGAAGAAAAAAAAATATAGTTAAATGCTCCCTTAATTACTTGTGCTCTGTATTCGCACGGAGTAACATAACAACAACAACAACATAAATCTCATCTAAGGAAATTCAAGCATACTAAAAGCATGTAAATTACAAAAAATCAAATAAATAAAGAACAATTTGAAAATAATTCAATCAAACATAATTAGATCGAGTCATAAGAATGACGCTTTTCAATCCCCAATTCAATAACGATAGAGTAAAAAACAGTCAAGAGAGATGAGTGAAGAGAGAATACATACCTAAGACAAAGTTTGAGATGGTAAAACTTACCAAATGCGGTGAACTGACAGAAAAAATAAGTGACTACTCTATCAATGTGCAAAAAATAAGAATATAAATGACAAGCCTTGAATTTAACCTTGAATTTACTTAATTTTGATGATAAATTTAACCCAATTATGATCAAACACGTGTTTGACTATGAGTTATGTAGGGCTTAGCCCATGGGATCAGCCAACCACAATCATTGTTGAGATAGCATTGAGATATGATATTTAAAGCCCATTTAAAGTTAGAACTTATAAGCTGATCCAACTAAGCCCCTGACCTTTGTGGATTGAATAGACTGGGCAAAGGTGGGTCTATTGATCAAAAATTTTATTTAATTTAAATTTAAGAAAAAACTAAATTGTCAAGTGTAATTGTTCTTTAATTTAAAAGTTTATTTTTTCAAAATTTTTTTACTTATTTATTTGTCAAAAAAGATTATTACTTCTTTTTAGTCATTGGATGACTCAAGTTTATGATCATTATATTCATATTTGATTTGAGAATTTTTACATTTCTTGATGTTATATATCTCATATATGAGGATGTAATTGAAAGCACCACTAATAATATGCATAATTCATTTTATGATAATAATCATTATGTATCTTCATATAATTTTACATTAAAAGCTTAATATATTGATGAAAATTTTAGTTTGAATTTAGATCAAAATGAAGAAAAAAATATTTAGAAAAAAAAAAGAGCAAGTCCACCCCTTATTAGAATTGGGTTGGGTTGATCATTTCAAGATCCCTTCAAATGAAGGCTTCCATCCTAGCCATCTGAATTCCTTGACCCGCGAGACTTAGATTGAATAAGACTGGATTAGCCCATTTTGACAATTAACTATAAATATCCGACCCCTCATTAAAAGTATATAATATAATATAACAATTTCATAATAGACAAATGAAAACATTGAATTAAATAAGTGAGTTTCTTTTATAAGTGGTTTAAAATCAAAATTAAGTGAAGCCGTTAAGTTTTAATTATTATTCTATGAAGTCTATTATTCTAGCTCTTTAAAATATAAAATTGTTAATAATTTTTTATCAATAATTTTGTCTAATGGTTTATCTTTTTTAATAATATAGCCAAATTCACTATTCTTTTTTTCCTTAGGAAATAGTACTCCAATACGTCAAATTTCTTTTAGTAATTATTTTCTCTCATATGAAAATTTTATTTATACTATATTAAAAACGTGAAGGCATTTAAAAATATTATTTGAATTTTTTGCTCTTCATTAAAACACTCTTCTTTAGACAAAAACGTGTTTTCACCATTTTTCTTTAAATTCTTATTTAATTATATTTGCAATATTGACCTTTAAAATATATGAAAAGAAGTGATAAAATAAAGACTTCTAGACGTGAAAATAATCCTAAATCTTCCTTATTTGATAAACCTCTTTGAATCAAGAAAATACTCTACCGTCGCTAAGGAAAATTCTAATTTATCATGATATATAGGACTTTTATAAATAAATAATTTACGAAGAACATACCTACCCGCTAAAAAAAATTCTAATTTACTATAGGTACAAATTAGTGATAAAATCTCTATATATATGACCTTTATAAATAAATAATTTCTCAAAATTAGTGAATTATTTTTCTTTTTATAAGTTCATAATTCAATTTAATTTTTCTCTGAAATATTTATTATCAAATGAGATACATGCTTTGATCACGTGCAAAGCACGTACAAGAAGACTAGTATCTTCTATAAATAATAGTACTCAATATTATTTTTTAAAAGAATATCTACAATCTATTACCGATGTGTAATTCAAACAAGATCTGTACGCGTACAGAAATATTTTTTTTTCTTTTTACAATTCATTAATTTTAGTTTTTCCAAGACATGTTTAATATTACAAATTCAAAACTACTTCTATTTTAATGCAACATATATTTAATTTAAGATGATAAGATTCAAAAAACTTCTTCCGTATTTTTAAATTTTGTATCAAACTAAAATCAACAAACAAATTAAAATACATGTTCAATTCAAGATCATGAGGTTCAAATGTCTTTTCTAATTTTTAAAATTTAGTGTCAACTCAAAGCCAGACAACAAAATTGAACCAAAAAAAGTGCTTGAAATTCAAAAGTAATTTAAAACAAGCATTTTTAGTATTAGTACAATAAGCACTCTTTGGAAATAGATGAAAAGTTTTACTTACTGCGCAAAAATCTAAATTTAATTGAAATACAAATAGTAAATATCATAAAATATATTAAAAGATATTTGTATCGACATTCAAATATATCTAAATATGTCTCTATATTGGAAAAAAAAAAAAATCACTACATGTATATTTCATTAGAATTTAACTTGTTTTTACTTGGTTTACCTCGTGTCAGTTCTTGAGGTTGGAGTAGTTGTAGGAGCCGTTATTCAGACTTCTCCTCGTCATCAGTATCATAATCCGTATCCTTGGTTTAGTCCTTTGATCCATGTTTTCCTCTCCCTGCATACACAAATTGTTAGGTGAGGATCAGGTCGGATAATATACATAGAAAATCAATTGATCTTAAAGATAAACTAGAGCTGACTGCTGCAGGAACTTCTGTTACGGAAGGGGTCACTTGAAATGGAACACTAGGTACATGGGGTAAATGAGAAAGTTGTTCCAGCAACGTGTTCCTGCACTCACCAACTATTCATATTAAATAACATCATCACAAAGATTTGAACAATGAAAACAGCATTTACATTATACAGATTCGAAAATTGTTAGATAGTATTTTCTGACTGTTCATTAGTAGCGAGCAATGCTCAGGTTACCTGATCTTTTCCAGATACCAGGGCGAATTCTTATTCTCCATGGGTAATGCTTCATGATTAAGAGTATAATGAGGGGCAAAATACTCGTAAAACTCATTGTAAGGTAATTTATTATCAGGCTCTACTCCAACTGCAACTGCTGTCTGTAAACATTGAAGAAGTTCAAACTTAGCACAACTTAGAAGAAGACTATTAAAAAGTAATAGGTGAAAATCCAAAGGCAGGAAAAAGCACCAAAATGGAGAGATTCACCTTATAGCACCAGCACCGAGCAACATTTTTAATCGTATAACCTCCACCACCCACCATCATTAAAGGGACATTGAAAACCTGAGAAATCGAACACAATCTGCATGGCCTTTGACAAACAAGTTAAATACACCCAACCTGTCTCCGGCTAGTGAATCAGCACCACATTGAAGAACAACAGCTTCAGGTTGATAGACCTCCATCACTTTTTGAATGACAGGACGGAATAGACGACAAAAACTTTTATCATCAATCTCATCTTCCAACGATGCATTTAAGGCATAGTATTTCCCCGGTACTTGCACCAATATCTTTGATACGCCCTGTACTAGGAAATTAGTCTCCAAACTTATGAAAAGACACTGTCATAACCCGATCTGTGGTGTAAAAAGCCTCCTCAACTCCGTCTCCATGGTGAACATCAATGCCTATATATAGAACACGCTGCACAACAGCAATTAGCATGTTAAAAGGAACAATAGTTCATAATAAACAGTTCTACTGGCAAAGGAGATCATCGCAGCAAAAGATGCTATCAAGCTATAGATACTAGCACACTTATAGACAATTTAAAACAATTATTAGCCTGTGATCAAAAGCAACAATTCTCAATAACACACCGACAGCTCACTTTTTCAGGGGAAAGAACAATCGTTGTTACGTTAGTTCTGAAACAAATAAAATAAGGGAAACAGAGAAATCAGAAATAATTGTAATGGCATTGATATCATTCATTAGAAGGGTTGTCTGTGTATCCATCCTCTATCAAGAGTTTAGTGAATTTGGGGCTGATGGGTAGGCCAGTAGCGAAGGCATTAAGACCAAAGTTCAATGCTTTGTCAAAGCTTGTGCTAATACACACTGAATTTGAAATACCACATGTAGAGATGAAACATCTTATTTGGGGCCCATAGTTTTGAAGTGTGTTAAGCCTTTTATTCATCTTGGTAGCACTGTTGGAGCTCTTCCTCTACTGATCTATTAGGCTGTTGCTTTTTCAGTCTTGTATGACTTCTACCACTATGATGCGGACGGGAAAAAATTTGCTCAGTTCTCTCAGAACTTGGCGTTGTTGGACGCATTATTATTTTTCATCAGATGAAGAACTCAATGCGCATGAGATCATACCCCTCCTCGTCAAAAAAGAAGGCTCCCAAGGCAAAAGCAAATTGACAAGGGAAGTGATGATAGAGTGCATTTTTATTCACCATGTCAAAGTTTTCGTCCAGTTTTACGATGTCTTGTTCTACTTTCGGTTGAATTTTTCCAATCCTTTTAAGCATTCATCTTTGTTTTTTTTCCCCTTTTGCGGGCACTTTTTAACCTTTGAACTCTATTTACATATCAACAGTTCAATATTAAAAAAGAATCTGACTGAAATCGTGCACCTTGAATTCCACCACCTGTCTTCCCTATTTTTTGACATTTACATTGCGATATTTGCACCAAAATAATTCGCTTCTACGAAAAATATCCTAGAACAAATCTCGCCAGAAACTTCTTCCGGGGAAATAAACATGTACAAAGCATTCTTTTTGAGCCAACAAATGCACTAACAAGGTAGTGAAATTAGTATATTTAAACACTTCTCTAAAAGTACATGTCATTAGAATTAAATTTTTTGAATTGTGACCTTTATAAAATCATTTAGTAGGAGAATCTCTGGAAAGTTGTTATTATTTGAAAAAGTAACTTTAATTTCAAAATAAAAATTTATATTTAGAAATTTGAGTTGTGTTTGATTGTGATATAAATGGAGTTGTTTATGAATTTTTGTGAGTAGTTTGGAGTAAAAATAGTTTTTGATATTTTTCAAATTTCTGAAAAATTTATAGTCAAACGTGTTTTCGAAATTCAACCCACAGAAAAAAGTCATAGTCAAATGCTCAGCAACAATTACATAAATCTCACCTCAAAAAATTCAAGCACACTAAGAGCATGTAATTTACAGAAAATCAAATAAATAAAGAATAATCTGAAAGTAATTCAATCAAACATAAATGAATCGAGCCGTAAAAATGATGATTCCCAATCACCAAACTAAAAAAATCAAGTGAAGTGAAGAAAGATGCATACCGAGTTTGAGATGATGAAACTTATCGAGTGCGGCAGATTGACGAAGGAAACAAGCGACCAAAATAAGAATATATTGACAAGCCTTCAATTTAACTAACGATGTACCTTCTTTGGAGAATCCAAGTGAGTTGATGAGGTACTCCACCGTAAAATGGGTCGGGGCAGTTGTTGAGTATCGAAAGAGCTAATTTGATGACAAATTTAAGCCAATTATGATCAGATATAAGAGTGATGCTTGGCTGGAGTTGTTGGAACGTGTTTTATTTGAGATGGTGAAAGTTGTTGTTGGCATGTTTATCAAATACTAGAGATACTTACAAGTATAGAAATGATTTTTGGCTACATTTTTCGGAAGAGCAACAATATATTAGACTACAAAAGGATAATTTGAAAAGGTCGCAAAAGTAAACTAAAACTGTTAAGAAGCTTCTTCAGTGATTCATACAGATCCTTGTAGGGAACAAAGCACACAACAGTATAAAGACTTGCTTCCGCCTTTTTATCAGACTATACACCAAAATTAAAAGATGAGAAGCAAAGTAAGCAGGTTCAAAACCAAGCACTTGTTAGAAAATTCAAGGAGGATGAGGAGCATACTCAATTAATCGTTTTCTATCTAAGACAAGACGAGGACGTATTCTTCTTTACTTGTTCCAAATTGAAATACATAAAATGTTTGGATATATTGTCTTTCTAGGAGTATTTTTGGCTTTATCATGGATTTATTTATTGCCAAAACATAGAATAATTTTAATATCTTTGTTGTTTGGACTCTCCAAAAAGTTGTCGGATCCCCCACAAAAGGACTACTTTTGGAGTATCTAGGACGATATTATTGAAGAGTCCAAGCAACATAGACTATTAATATAACTTTTACTTATATATTTAACTTATTTTTCACCTTTATTTTTATTTGGCAAGATGATGACATGAGTTGAGTTGAAATGGAGAAACATGGTCAATGAGGATTCACTGATCTCAACTTAGCTGTTGAGATAGGTTCTCATATACGAGCTTAACAAAACCAGGAGAACATTTCACTTACTTAAAGTTAATATTTTTCCATTTAGCATCCTCGAATGAGCAAATGATAAACTAGAAGCAACTACCAACTATAGCCCAGACACAAGAGAACTACAAAAGCTCTCTTTTGAGGTGTCACTGGCAAATCCTTAAGAGAAAAAGAGAAACAAATGCATCATTTGTACTTGCCGAAAGCACCTTCTGAATTCAAAAATATAGGTGCTTTATTTCTTTTTCTACTTACCGTAGCACCAAATAGTGGATAACTATCAACAAGTGAACTAAGTACTGACAGTAATGTAGATTTGAAGGAAATCTGGTCAAATTAAATTCACTTTCCCCTGCTGAAAACAAAGATTAATCTGGTGTCCATCGAAAAGAACAACAAGATTAATTAGTATCTATTTTCCTATCCTCTTGATGTACAAATCATACAAGTTAGGCAGTTCACCTTTAACAGGCAGCACATACTTGTCCAAAAACTTGGATTCAGGCCACGTCGAAACTGTGTAAAACTTGCACGCACTCTGCATGAGATTCTTTTCATTGACAAATTTCCATATCTCATACCTGGGTAGTAGTCTCTTCTCCACACTGTACGTTAAAAGTGAAGGGCGAGCAGCTATGTAAATAGACTTCAATCGGACTTCTTTCATCAAAAATGCCAATGAAGTTTGAAGTCGTGCCTCTGATAAAGCTACACAGTAAGGTAGCTTTTGAAACATGGTGAGAATATCTGTGTCAGACCAGCCAAAACTCTTGAAGATTCCAAATTTTGTATCTATTTTCTCTTGACTCATGCTAGCAAGCACACTAACGATGGGGAGAAACATTGCTGAGTCAGGAGAAACGCCAACGTCTTTTTCCACCCTATGCAGCATTTCCTCAAGCTTCATAGTACTAAGTGTAAGAAGGTTGGGATGTCTAAGCACAAATTTCTTGATCTTATCATTTGAACAGCCAGATGATCGCAATAAATTCAGTTTGGATTCCATAGTTTTACATTGATGATACCTAATCAACCAAGAACATCTCTTTATAACCTTAACCACATTTTCATCACTACCCAATACTTTTTTAAGACAATTTATATGGGGTTTTATACTGGTTTCCAATCCTCTCTTCAAAACTACAAAATCTCTCAAAAGGACTTTGACTAAATCAGAACCAGATAACCCAAGTTCAGAAAGATATTGTAATTTGGGTTTAAGGGTTTTTTCAACATCATAGAATAGCAAGTCTGGAAACTTATAAAGCATGATTTTGATCTGGGTGTCGTTAAAACCTGTTTTTCTGAAGAAGTTGACGGATAAAGCTGGATTCTTGAGGGGATTAGTTCGGGTTACCTTTGCAGAGACAGAAATAGCTTCTTCTTTGGAGAATCCAAGTGAGTTGATGAGGTACTCCACCGTAAAATGGGTCGGGGCAGTTGTTGAGTATCGAAAGAGAAACCCATTTCCCTCAAATTTGAATAATACAGCTCGAGCTTTGACAAACATCCTTGCAGAATGTTAATTTGGACAGAAGATGAAGAAGAAGAAAGGATGAATTGGAGAAGAAATAATGGGTGAAGAAGAAGATGTGCTCTTTTTGTATTTCCAAATTAGAAATGGATCTGTACAGTACAAAGAGTATATATATATATATATACACAGAGACTTAATGTCTATATTAACTATAATGCACTCTACTTCACATAATTAATTCCTAATTATATTTTAACCAATTAACTATCAATAACTAACTAATAAATGAATTTAACAAACTAAATCAATATCCCCCTCAAGCTGGATCTATTGAAAAATGGATTCAATAGTCCAAGCTTGCCTAACAAGTGGTCATGTTGAGTCCTTCCAAGTGATTTCGTGAATAGGTCGGCCTGTTAGTCCTTGGTATGAATGTAGACAACTCTGATGAGGGCTTGGTGGATCTTTTCCCAAATGAAATGGCAGTCTATTTCTATATGTTTTGTTTTTTCATGGAAGACTCGATTGGCTACGATTTGCAGGGCTGATTTGCTGTCACAGTAAATGAGCATTGGTTCCATTAATGCCATCCCTAACTCCTTGAATAAGCTTGCAACCCACACTACTTTTGCTGTCAATGTTGTTAGGCTTTTATATTCAGCCTCTGTGGAGCTTCTTGAGACGGTGTGTTGTTTTCTAGACTTCCAAAAGATGGGTGAATCACCAAACTTCAGTATGAAACCAGTAACAGATCTCCTTGTGCTTGGGCAAGCAGCCCAATCTGCATCACAATAGCCAGTTAGTTGAAGTTTTTGTTTAGAACTCATGAGCAATCCCCTTCCAGGCTCCAGTTTAATATACCTAATAACTCTCAAAGCAGTCTTCCAGTGTGACACCTTTGGTTGCTGCATGAATTGACTGAGCAGTTGCACTGCAAAGGCTATATCAGACCTTGTAATTGTGAGATACAATAGTTTTTCCACTAATCTCTGATATCTAGAGACATCTTCATATAGTGTATCTGATTCAAACTCAACACTAGTCAATTTTTTAGTGCATTCCAAAGGTGTCATGTAAGGTTTGACATTCCCTAAGCCTGCCTCAGCTATTTTAGTCTCTTCTATCAACTCTGCATCATTACCTGTAAGTAACAAATCATCAATATACACCAATACTATCACTATTTCATTTCCCCTCTTCTTTGTGAATAAGGAGTAATCCAAGTGGCTTTGTTAATATCCTGAACTTAACAGTGCTTCAGTCAGCTTGGCATTCCACTGTCTTGAAGCCTGCTTGAGTCCATAGAGAGATTTCACCAATTTACACACAAGGTGCTTGTCCTTCTCATCATTATAGAATCCCTTGGGTAGCTTCATGTACACTTCTTCCAACAGATCTCATTGTTGAAAAGCATTGAAGACATCCATCTAAAATATATTTCATTTCTGAGTAGCACCTAGTGCTATGATTGACTTAACAGTTGTCATTTTCACCACTGGAGAAAAGGTCTCTTGATAATCAATTCCTTCAGCTTGGTTGTAGCCTTTAGCCACCAACATAGCTTTGAATCTATCTACTTGGCCATCAGCTTTATATTTGATTTTATATACCCATTTGCAGCCTACAATATTCTTCCCTGCTGGCAGTTGAACTATCTTCCATGTCCCATTTTCCTCTAAGGCTTGCACCTTTTATTGCATGGCATGTATCCACCTTTGATCCTTGATAGCTTCTTCAAAAGTTCTTGGTTCAATATCTGTGGAGAACATAGACAGATAAGCCTTGTACTTGGAGGATATATGCTCATAGGACACATAGTTACTCTGAGAATGGGTCTTGGATGTCTGGCTCACATAATCTTTCATACAAATAGGAGGATGAGAATTTCTGATGGACTTTCTGACTGGAATCACAGCAACATCAGGAATCACAACAGCATCATTAATAGGCTGAGCAGTTGAATCTTCATTTTAGACAACCTCTAGAGTTGGTAGAGAATCATTTATGTCTATTTGATCCCTGTCTAACGATGTACCAGTCACTGAAATAGGTACAGGAAGATCTTCATTTGCATCACAAGTGGAAAGATCATCTAAAGTCATAATGGAATCTGCAGGAAATAATGGTTGTTGTATGTTCAATATATGTTTGAATGGAAATATATCTTCCTTGAATATGACATCCCTGCTAATAATAAACTTCTTGTGAGATATACTATACAATAAGTGCCTCTTTTGAGTTGAAGAATACCCCATCAATGCACAAGCTTCAGCTCTAGGGGAAAATTTGTCCTGCTTGATCAACTTAGTGGCATAGCATAAACATCCTATAACCCTTAAATGACTGATATCTGCTTTATTTCCATGGAACTGCTCATATGGAGATTTGTCTCTTAAAACAGGAGTAGGAAGCCTATTAATCAGATATACAACAGATAGCACACACTCACCCCAAAATTTGATAGGAATATTACCCTGAAATCTGATTGCTCTAGCTACTTCAAGTATATGTCTATGTTTTTTTTTCAACCACTCCATTTTGTTGTGGAGTATATAGACAACTACTCTCATATACAATGCCAAGATATTTCAGAAGATTACATCATTCATTGTTAAAGAACTCAGTCCCATTGTCATTTTTTATCCTTTTTACATTTCTATTAAACTGTGTTTGCACCAATTTCAGGAAAGATTGCAGCACAGAGAATACATCACCCTTTAATCTCAACAAATATACCCAACACATTCTTGAGAAATCATCGACTATTGTTAAAAAGAATCTATAGCCATTGTGAGTAACAACTCTGTATGGTTTCTATACATCTAAATGAATCAAATCAAAAGTAGCTAATGTCTTAGACATACTAATACTGAAAGGCAATCTAGTTTGCTTAGCAAGAGGGTAGATAGAGCATCTATTACATTTATCACTGTCATTGAGGTGCTTATTTCTGAACAAGTGTTGCAACACTTTCATTGAAGGGTGTCCTAATCTATTGTGCCACAACATCTTCTCTGTAATGGAGCTTTGTGCCATCAACACTGTCTGTCTTCATCATATTGCAGTGCAGCAGGTAGATAGTATAATTCATCACTCTGTTGCTGCATGAATTGACTGAGCAGTT